>JADDOH010013463.1:0-64569 GCA_016648135.1 Agrypnia vestita | reverse complement strand
ATGCAGTGGTTTCAGTCCGTAGGAATGATAGGTAAATAATATAGGGCCACGGAACATAGTATGTTTAGCAATTGCACCGTAGGGCTTAATTGACGTGCTAGGTAGTTTTGTTTGCGTTTTCCATGAACATTCACGAACTTCATACCCCAGTATTTAATTTAAGTTTAGCTTGCGATAGGGTTACCACAAAACCAATTCATCCCCTATAGTTCGAAACAAAAAATTACACAACGTGAACTGGGGAGGTCTTGAATAAAGCGAGGGTGTTTGGAAATACTACGTTAAAAACCGTAGAGCCTTCATCCGACGTAGATAGATAGCTTGTTTGCCTCTAACAAGGCGTAAACTCAGTTAGGAGTAGGATCGAGCTGAAAGGCGAAGAAGAGGAGCCATCACACACATAATATAAAAGCAGTTTCAATTTCGAAAACTTTCATTATGTTCAGCATTTGCCGAATTCTTTGTAAAAAGATGAAGTTTTTTAAATTCGAAAATATTTTGGAAGCAACAGTAGGTATTACTAAAGTACCAACCTACTCGATTTTAACATATTTGTTATTCTCACTTGAGAAAAAATAGAAATATTTTTTAAATATCGTTAAATTTAAAAAAAATCGTATTATGTGACCTAAAATGCATTGATTTATGGTGAAAGGGGCTAAAAATTATTTCGAATTACGAATTATTGCGGTTTAATTTAATTTAATTTATCGTATTTATTTATGGGAAACTAACAGTACATATAAAGAGATTATACATGATTATTGAACAGTATAGAGACCGTCTTACAAGTTTCCACAGAAATAACATGTTGTGTATTAACATAAAGCAACAATAACTTGAGTTATATAAAATAAAGTGATCTAAGTGTGTGTTAATCTACTATGAAGTCAACATTCTGAGACTTTTTTTATTTAAATATTTCGAATTATGGGGAATTTCGAATTACCGGGGTTCGAATTAACGTTTTTTTCTGTATTATCTAAAAATCCGATGTGAAAATATCACGATTTACATGTTACTGGCAAAGTCGATTTAGCTGGTTTATTTCACTACCCATATTAGGTTAGGGAAAGATTTTGTTGGCCCAAGTATTTTTTATTTTTATTTTTATTTTATTTTATTTTGGGAAAGATACAGTTTAATGTAATAAAAATTTTATATAATATCAAAAAAATATTCGTTTAGTATGACCAGTGAAGTTTCCTCGAAGCTGGTAAAAAAAACTAAGTAAAAAACAATGATAAAGAATATTATGTGATAAATATTTCAAAGATTTAAATTATGATAATGCATAAAATGGGAGGGGTGGGAAGAGGGTGGTAATGGGATTCAATTAAAGAAGTATCAAATTTAATTCAATAATCATAAATGAGATTACGGAGTTTCATTTTAAATAAAAGCAAATTGTTAGTAAAAATGTCTAGATTATTTGTAGAATTTAACAGATTGTATTTTGAGGTGGAACGAGTTACAAGCAGTTTTTTAAGTAGTTAATCCTACCAAAGTTTGGGTAAAATAAATTATTTGAACGCATTGAGTATGTAGGACAACTTAAACCTATTTGCTCTAATAAATAGGGTGAGTCAACCAAGTTATTCAAGATTTTATAAAGATAACACAGATTTTGTATGCATCTTCGATATGATAGAGGAGGGATTTTATGGTAACACTCGCTTTCTGTGTATGAGTTGAATTCTAAACAGGAACGGAAATTTAAAATATTGAGAAATTTGTGTTGCATATTTTCAAGTCGCTCACTGTATGTAGAATAATGAGTATTCCAGACTACTGATCCAAACTCCAGTTGACTGCGTACAAAATGAAAAATATAAAGTGATCAATGTATACGGTGATTGAAGTGGGTTTGTCGTTCTGGCAATGAAACCAAGGAGTCGATATGCTTTAGCAATTACCGATTCCATATGTGGGATGAGTGTTAATTTAGAATCTAAGATGACACCGAGATCCCTCACCTGAGTGCAGATGTTGAGTTGCTTAATGTTGAGATGATAATTATAGGATAATTTTTTCTTTTTTGGAGAATGAAATGATGTGATATTTATCGATATTTAGGAAAAGTTGGTTATTTTTGCAGTAATTTAAGAGTCTATTAATGTCATCTTGAAGCAACAAACAATCAGTGGGAGACTTTATCTCTTTGTAAATTAATTCAGCATACAAAAAACAATGCTTGATGTCATTGATGTAAATTAAAAATAAAATTGGGCCAAGATGTGATCCTTGGGGTACTCCAGAAGGTACTTTTTTAAAGTCAGAGTTAAACCCGCGTATTTCTACTGCCTGGCTTCAGTTATTGAAATAGGATGTAAACCACCTATATAAATCACCGTGTGTACCCAGGTGTCGCAGTTTCCACAAAAGTATTCGATGGTTGATTTTAACGAAGGCTTTTAAGAAATCCGTATAGAGTGCATCTACTTGTAATTCGTTATCCATCGTTTTAAATATAATGTTCGTAAATTCTAAGAGATTAGATTCAATTGAGCTATGTGTAAAAAACCGTGTTGATTAGGGATAATAAGATGGTGTAGGTACGCATGGGAAAAATTGATCACATATAATCTTTTCCATTAATTTGCTGAGGATTGATAATTTTGAAATTGGTCTGAAATTTTCCACATTCGAGAGAATTTGTAACAGAGATGTTACAAATTTTAAATATTGGGGTTATATATGCCTTTTTCCAAATTTCTGGGAAATGACCATCCCGTAATGATTTACAAAGTATAATCGAGATTGGTTTCGCTAGTTCTTTGGCGCATCGATTCAGGAAGATGGAGGGCAATTCATCGGGACCGGCACTCTTTTTAGTATCTAGATTTTTAAAATATTTTAGAACGGTCGCTTCATGGAAGTCGATGGATTGTGTATATCCAGAATATTGTTTACGAGACAATCATCACCGGCATCAGCAACAGTTGTAGAAATAAAGACTGAGTGGAAATAGTCATTAAATAAGTTACACATATTAGCGCCATTATTAGTGAATATAATAGACGCTATCTGGAAAATCTGTGTTACCTTTATGTTTGCTTTTCACGTATGTCAGATTTTTTAGGGTCAGTTTTAATTTGGGACTCAGATTTTTTAACAAAATTTTCAAGGCATTCTTTCGCCAGTTTTTTTTTGTCGCTTTCTCAGCAAGTTAAATGTTTGAAAATCAGAGAGGTCTTCATACATTTTCCATTTCTTGTGATATGATAATTTTTCTTTAATAATTTTAACTAACGACGAGTTGTACCAACTGGGAAATTTTGCTGCCGATTTAACTGAGATATGTACAAGAGAGGTTGTAACGTTCCGCGTCTCTAACAGGGCTCGTAGTTGATGCTTTTTTTTTTTGAAAGTTTAAATCGAATGTTTAAAAGAGAAGGCTTTAAGAAGAAGCTTTAAATGATTTTACTTTAAGTTTATTTATTGAAAGTCTAACATATTATTTGAGATCTGCTTTTGCAAGCTCAAAGCTATGCTTAAAATTTATTTACGTGTGACTTTATTAACTGACGAACTTATGAATGTGCAACCCGAAGCTACCGAATTGAACTGTGATTGAATTATGTTTACGTATAGTCTAACATATTATTTGGCCAGTAATCTTGTCTAGTGGTTGTTATCTAGGACTCCTCGATGTGACGTGGTTACCCAAGCACTTTTAGGAGCGTAGCAGAAGAAATGCCATTGTATTCATACGAGGTGAAACTAACCTAATATTATTAACGCGCAACTTGAGCCCGACTCAAATATGACGATCGATTGAACAGACTAACGAAATCGCCTATCGTGGAGGAGGAGGGAGCATCCGTTATTTCCTCACAACCGGTAGTGGCGTCGCGAACATAGACATGTTTACGTAGATTATTCGCCTAGGACGATGCCGCCTGGTTACCTATGTTTCATATTAGAACCTGTGGATGGATCCCGCGGCTAGGTGCAAAGTCAAGATTACAATGGAATATTTAGATTGACAAATACCACGTGCGAACTACAGTCTAGGGCGTTCTGAGTATAACCTGGTATCCACGTAATACGGCCAACGGTACATAATAGGAACTTAGCGCTAATATTGCGCAACAACACGCAATATCTATTTCTAACTTATTTTTTAATGCAATAGTATACTGGATCTGCCGGTCATCCAGGTTAGATAATTCCCGGTCGATTAATACACAATTATACTTATAAAACACACACATAATATTCGAAATGCAAATTGACGGCTGAGTTCTCCAGAACACATACCTACAAGGCTTACCAATAGCGCGTTCGGTGGTCTCCGGCCCGATATATCTGTTCATGGTATATAATGGAAAGAGTAAACATATATTCATAATAACCAGGCGCAACAGAGGCTCGGGGAGGTTCTGTCTGATATTTAATTTACCGCAGCCCGTGATTCTAAGAGTCAAGTTGATTCTGATTTCTTTTGTTCGGTGTGTTCCCAGCGGTGCCGTTGGGATACAGCCCCAACGGCACCGCTGTATCCGGTAGATAACGCCTGTATAATCATAGCTTCCCACGCTAAGCCGAGACTCTGTTGCTCCTGCTGGAATCCCCCGAATCTCTCGCTCCCCGGCGTCAACATATCAGGAAGTATCCAGCGTCTGATATTACAGGTTAGGTAAGTGGTCCCTCGTTGCAGGCAGATTAGACTGGAGTGTTAAGAGTGTTCCCACGATGCGATCACATGGACCAGATTGTTATTAGTACAGCAGGTTAAGGGCTAATGACTACTGGGTGACTGGAAAGACTCATCCTTTGAGTGCGTCAGACAGGCCAGGTAGCAATGCCAAGGAAGAGATGATGGGTATCCAAGTGATAGATTGAGAGATATTAAAATGATGTTATTACAGCTTGATTATTACAGTTGATTGGGAAATTCCTGATATGTTGCTCGCTGGCCGGGAAGGGAGAACCTCGAGAGGTTTCTGTATACAGCAAGTTAGAAAAGGTGGTGAATGATGAGTATGATGGTGTTAGTAATGTCATCACGTTCCTGAATGCGGTCCCAATCATAAACGTTGATTGTTAACTGCTGACTGCTTCCCGCAGTTTCTCGTTCATGGTGAACGCCCTATCTCGTTCATTAAAGCGGTCCCGAGCGTAAGTATTGATTGTCGAACTGCTACTTGCTTCATAAAATTTCTCGTTCATGAGGAACGTCCTATCTCATCCTTGAGTACGGAGTTAATACATTCACATACATTCATAACCGGAGCCCGAGCTCGTCGCACCAAGGGGCCTGAAAAGACGTGAGAGGTACTTCCCCCTAGATCTTTGAGGGTCGCCGCTCCAGAACCTTCGAACTGTAATTCTTGGCTTTAAAACCCTGTATTAACTGGGTAGATACAATTAAGATAGGAATCTTGCCTTGTTATCATAAAACCCCGCCAGCTTCAAATCTGCAAAAGAATACATGCCCTCCTTCTCCCCGTTTGCACGTAATTCTAGCTTCGGCAAATATATTTCATCGCATGGATATTGAATAATAAGTTGAAAACGTTATAAATTCCTATTTGCAAAATCTCCCCAATTGGAATATATTGCGTAACATAAAGCCTACGTAAATTATTGAACGAATTGGTCCATTTTAGATTCATTCATTTATATATCGAGCGACAACAAAAGTACGTGTAATTTAGCCAACTATCAAACGACTTCAGAATAGATTCGTACCCGTTAGAACTTGGAACCGTACATAAACAGTAATTAAAACGAACTTTATATATTGGTAGGATGTATACTCTTTGTCTGAAATTATCTACCGTTCGAGGAGATGTCCACACGTTATTTTCAAAATCTCATCTTAATCTTATCTTTCTTCAATCTTCCGCTACCTGGAAAGACGTCGATTTCCAATTTCAATACATTGTGCAATACGATCGAAGTCTACGCCTAATAATTATCGACTGAACTGGACCTCTCGAAATTACACATCTATATATAAAACAAACATAAAAGGGAAATACTTGTAATTTGTACGTGAGAAAGCGAGCGCTAGATATGTTTATAATAGTTTCTAAAATCTTTTAGTTAACACAATGATGCTTTTGGCAAATATAAAATTAACTCTACTCATTAGTATAGTTGCATCTAACGCAAAAAACGCACTACATTTAAGTAAACTGAGGGTAATAATAGAAACATATAGACTTTAGAATGCATTAAATAAAATATGAAAAAGCCTTATCTTGGTACAGCGAGTGTTCCTTTTGTATCCCCAGGTACTCAATAGTAATTAATACTTCTCAAATTCTTTCCAGTGGTAATTTCCTTGTATGTATGAACTCGAACAGAGGTTTATCTATCGACCGTATCTTCCAGCAGCGCTTCCGCTCGCAAAAATTCTCAACTCCAACTGAAGGGCGGTATATCTTCGATATTATATGAATCTCAACCTGAATGATCGCTCTCGTTCGGATCGCGACGTATTTGAATATTGCGCAAGTATTGTGAAACAGCTCACCGATTGGGTTTTACACCAGCTGCGAATCACGATATTAAAAATGATCCAAAACGCGCTACTAAATATGCAAATACAGAACGTATTATAAAGCAAATTATGATTCACAGGGCATCTTATAGAATACACATAAGACAAGAGAAATGAGTTGGAAAATGCTTAGCTTTTTTTGCGGGTGTTTACTGCTGCAAATCTCCTTTGAATTATTCTCAATCTCCCGATTCCTTCATGGTTTTATTTAATTTATCGGCGCCACTGGTGGTAATTCTGTCTTCCTTCTTCAAGGGCCTCCGGCGGACGTCAAGGCTGAAAACTCAAGGGCAGTTCCCAAAATTTGTACGCCTTAAATAGTCAAAATCTCTCGCCATTGCCCCAACCCACTGTAATCCCCCTAGTCCGTGAATCATCTACCATGCAGCGATGACTTTGATGCGTCCGTGACCTGCATGTGACGTTCCGCATCGCGTCCTTTTTAAATTAGAATATAAGTTTTATTTATATTAAATATATAAGTTAATTTTAAATTTCGCGCGGCACCACGGGTTGCCACCCTGCACCGCCAGGGGTGGTAGGGTGCCATCGCGGGCGAGGGGAGACTACCCGCAGACACACAGGGTTGGAGCCGCGTGCCCCAACAGCCGAGCTTGTCTCGTGTCGACCGGCATCACCGCAACAGCTCGCGCTCCCGCGCTCAAGCTGCCGCCACATATTTTCCGAGAACGCGGATTAGCGCCACCCGCGTTGCTCGAGGAGGAAGCGCCCTGCAGTGCTCTGGATGGTTCCAGGCGACGGCCGCTTCACCACGGCGGGCCCCCGAGGAAGACCTGACGCCTTCCTGCAGCTCGGCCCCAGCGGCGACCGGGGGGGACCGACGTCACGTGCATCCGCGGCCTGGCCCACGTGCTCTCCCCACGCGGCTTGCGTGGCATCCAGATTGCGGCAACGAGAGCCCACGAATAGTGAACGGAGTGTTTTTTTATTGAGATGTTTTTTTTTAGATTGAAAATGTGAAAGGACACGACGAACTTATGTGGGGGTCGGAACTGCTGGCGTTTAGGTTAAGATTAGTTATAAAATTAGTAATAGTGCTTTAGAACGTAAGGTTTAACTGTTTTTTTTCCTTTTTGCGTAATAAATGTAATAGTGTTTTGAAATTCCCGCTCCACCTTCCTTGGCAAGGCATCTTTTTGATAGGCAAAGACGCGTAGCGTCCTAATTTGTCGATTAAATTAATTGAACCGCCATATCAACTTCATCTAGGACATTTTTCATTGGTTCAGTCTGTTTCACCGGCAACCGTTTTGGTTGGCTCGTTTCGTCAAAATAAAATAAAGTATCCGTTACACGCGCGGCCTACCGCTCCGATCCAGAAATAATAAAGGCTCGTCTGCACCTACTTACCCGGCAAATATGCAATTATAGAGTATTTATGAATTGTGGAGCTTCTCCTTATCGTGAGCTTTTAGCAGATAAATATTTTCGTATAATTTTTCAGCAATGTCTATTTGAATAAGTCAATATCGTTACAAGGTACTCAAACCATCCAAATTCGATGAACTACTATTATGGAGTTACATTTTAAGTTCATGAAATAAGATAGCGTCTGATTTTTATTGAGGCCTAAGTAATCTACCTACCACGGGAATACTCGTGACAGGCATCCATCATTGAATGCTAACCATGGAATATCTCGTGGCTGTAGTTAATTTGTTAACTGCCGCTTATGGGCCTACCACACGCTCAAGTATTACTACACTTTGCATGCGCATGCCGGTTTGTACACTGAACACTGTGCGTGAGGTTGGTAAAACTGTATCATGCGCCAACCCCACAGCGCGGCATGCGCACTTTTCGACTAGCTTGAAATTTTGTCTACGCAAGCCCGGCCTGCGTGTTCCTGTCTGTGCGTGTGGTTGGGCGTTCAATGTTCAGTGTACACGCCCAAGGCTAGTCATCGTTTGGTGAGGTTCACTCAAAAATGGCAGATTTGCGTTCGTACAATCGCAATTTTACGTCAGAATTAATAATTCTTTACAAATCTCTACCTGCACTGTGGAAAATTAAATCGAAGGATTATTCCGACCGAAATAAAAAGAACGATGCCTACGAAAAAATGATAAATAAAATGAAAGAATAATATTTTATTACTCGCTTATTAAATATCCTATATTTTTTTACATGTATTATTTATCCATTGCATTTGTCAATTATTTTGAATTCTTTTTAGGTCGAACCTAAGGCTACGAAGGATAAGAAAAAATAAAGTATGTGAAAAACACATAAGGCAAATTTTCTCACTAGGACCACCAAAAATGTTGAATTTTTTTGTCGCATTGCCAGAAATAGACCGTGCCGTATGCATATAGTGAAAATTACGGTAAAATTTCATAGCGTTTGGTCAAAATTATCAAGTATGTGAAAAACGCATATAGCAAATTTTCTCACTATGGCCGCGAAAAAAAAAATTTTCTTTTGCATTGTCATTTTTTCACTAGCAAACATTTGAAAAATAATAGCAGAAGAAATAGTTCCTCATTGGGAAACATTGATTCCACGCCGACAATTTCGATAAGAATGTGGCTTGCGCATACTTAGTTTGTGCGTGTGGTAGACACGTCCGTGTTCAGTCTTTTCATGCGAGAAGCTTGCGCAACCAAAAGTGTAGTGAGTGATACTTGAGCGTGTGGTAGGCCCATTAGAAAAGGCAGGCGCATGCAGTGAGTACATTGAAGCATGACTTTTACGTAAACGTATATTTTGAAACATCAAAATAAAAGATTTGTGTGACAGAATATTATGATATTTAAAAACTAAATAATGTAATAATAATTGGTAGGAATTGCGAGATAAATATGTTAATTTCCTTTTATTTTCAAAATATATGCAAATATTAGGTCCTTACATATGAAATTGGCGTTTAGTATGGGAGGAACATAAAGCCGATTTTTTTTTATTATAATATATTTATTTAATCAAAGTATGTACCATTGCTATCTATGCACTTTTGCCATCTCATAGGTAGTTCATCGATCCCTTTACTAAAAAAACCATTCGGACGGGAATCAATAAAATCTTTGAAGGCGGTTTGGACTGCCCCATCGGAGTTGAATTTTTTCCTTTGCAAGAAGTTATCCAAATTTCGAAAAAAATGGTAATCTGTTGGGGCAAGGTCCGGAGAGTACGGTGGATGTCTTAGACATTCCAATTGAAGCTCCTCTAATTTGGTAGCCGTCTGTTGTGCAGTGTGTGGTCTAGCGTTATCATGAAGCAGCAGTGGCCTAGAGCGATTAACCAGCCTCGGTTGTTTAGCAGCTAGCTTTTCCATCATGGTTTGCAGTTGCTGACAATAGACATCTGCCGTAATCGTCTGGCCAGATTTAAGAAAGCTGTAGTGAACGACACCAGCACTAGTCCACCAAACGCTCACAAGTAACTTTTTTGGAGTCAATTTTCGCTTGGGGCATGGTTCGGCTGGTTCGGCAGGGTTCAGCCATTGCGATGAGCGCTTCCGATTATCGTACAGGATCCACTTTTCATCACAGGTAATGATTCGATTTAAAATCCCTTCATTATTGTGCCGGTTGAGTAATGCAACGCAGCAGTCAACGCGCGTTTGTTGATTTGCTTCACTCAATTCGTGAGGTACCCACCTTTCAAGCTTTTTCACCTTACCAATTTGCTTCAAGTGGATTAAAACAGTTTTATCACTAACACCGCAGCCTGCAGCTAACTCGGATGTGGTTTGCGATGGATCCGCTTCCACAATAGCCTTCAATTCTTCATTATCAACTTTGGTCTCCGGCCGTCCACGGGGCTTGTTCTGCAGGTCGAAATTTCCAGAACGAAAACGTTGGAACCAAAAACGCACTGTGTTTTCTTTTGCGGCACCGTCGCCATACACATCATTAATCCTTCGAGCCGTTTCTGCAGCACTGGTGCCACGGTGGAGCTCGTACTCGTAAATAACGCGATATTTCAAGTTTTTCATTTTGTAAACTTAGTGACGCAAAGAAAAAAACAATTGAGGAAAAAACAAATGAATTATAATTTTCAAAACACAAATACATGAGTAAATAGCTGTATAAATTTGGATTTGGAATTCCTAACCAAAGAGAAGATATTTGAGATCAAATTTGCCAGTACGGCAGAACGCTAATTTCATATGTAAGGACCTTATAATAAAATTAGGGAAGTCTTAGTATTTAACTGTAACTGGTTGCGGATATTTTATACGAACCATATGTTTTTCCGAGAACGATTCTCGACGTTTCGTTGAATTCTTATTCAACGTCATCAGGAGGACGACCTGTACCCGCGGAGGTAAAGGGCGGACTGATTAATGCCTCCGAGGGCGTGAATTATATTACAACAAATTATATGCACTTTGTTGTGGAGTGTACACTTTTTCTACGGTAGAGGTCGCCAGTGTGCTATTTGTACTAGTTTTCTGCGACGTCTCTCAAGGGTTGAATGAATGTCTTGATAGTTTGCAACTGTTGAAATTGGAATGTTTGTATAGTTGAATAGACTCCCTCACTAATCAATATATATACATAAAAAGAAACCCGTGTTTCCCTACCCGCCAAGTTTTCTCCACAACCAGCCACAACCACCCACCAGTGGTTATGGTGGTGGATAGTCCTTGGTGTCACATCGAAAATATGCGAGTTTGGTGGGGGTGGCTGTGTGTGGGTGATAAAAATGTGCTTTCTAGCACATTGTTTTGCTATGAGAAGGCCGCAAATGCTTCAGATTGTTTCAAAATAGGCGCGCCGACTGTGTCGGTGAGTTTAGAAGGTTCCGGAAAAAACTGCTCTAGAAAGTTCTGGAAGGAGAAGGTTCTATAAAATTCCCGAATGTTCTATAAGGTTCTAAACTGAGTGGCGAAATGTGTCGGTGTGTCTAGAAGGTTCCTGTACATTCGACAAATTTCCTGAAAGTTCTGGAAGGCTCGCAAAAGTTCTATGACGATCCAAACAATGTACTAAAAGTCTACGCGTGCGAAGCCGCGCGGGCACAGCTAGTCTGGGTAAAAGGTTTTTTTTTACAGTTAAATATGTCTAACGATCGTAATAACAACCTTAACTCTTTAAGTCAAAGTATGTGATGTACGTGACTCTTAAGAAGCGAATGGGGTAATTTTTATGTAGCCAATAGCCATGCACTCTATGCATCTCACCGCGCGATAAATCCCGCAGTCTATGACGTATTAAATTAAGAGTAAAAGGGTGGGGCACAATTAATGCTCATGATAATTTATCACAAGCGGCGGCGCAGAATGGTATCCGCTTCCGGTGGGTGGTTCTCCTGGACGGGGGGGCTGCCGAACATTAGGAACAAGGGTAGAAAAAACAGACTTTTTCAAATGAATAGTGTAATCATCCCTTACGGGAGTACTCTTTTGAAGGCTGAAGGAATTATTTTTAAAAATAAATAAGGGAAGCTACAAAATTAGCGCGTAAAATAATCCAAATCTCCGGCTAGGTTGTTTAGCTAGCCTGTATTAAATTTAATATCTCTGTGACTGTTCTCTATACAAAACTACACCCTTTAGATGATTTGGGCCAAATTTTTCACCTTTATTCTTTAGGACCCTGCGCAAAACATCGGCAATCTTTACTTTCAACCTTTCCATCCCACCTCCTCTTATAAGGTTTTAAATGCAATGTGTTCAAAATTGAACTACGAGTATAACAGTAACCATATATAGTACCAGATTCTCAGAGCCCCGTTCGTTGGACCGACCAAATGGTAAAACCTATAGGCACTTCTCTGGTAATGGCGCTAAGACTTGCAGAATGCCAAGAAAAATGGAAGATAATAGTTTCGAGGGCAAGAGGTCATGAAAATCAAGATCCTCAGTCATGAAGGAGCGACTTGGATGATGATTGGAATTTAAAGAAATTTTAGGTAAATAATATCATGGTCGTCATAAATGCAGAGAATTTGGAGGAAATCTATTTCATTTATTTCATGGGTATGCATTTCGACAAAAAAAGTGTCCCATCCACTGGACCTTTTGATTATCGATGTTGACAATAGACACCATAATAATGGAACTCTTTTCTTGCACTCTCGTCTGAACCTATTCATTTGCAATTCTCTTAGTATTCATCTTAGCTTATTCATCTACTCTCCTCTGAAACTATTCATTTGAAATTATTTCAAAATCTTATTTATTCACTTTCATCTTAACCTATTTTAGCATCTCCTTTCTGAGTATATTTATTTACAATTCTTTAGTTCCTTTTTCCAGCACAATTCTCTCAGTACAGCTTATTCTCTTACTTCTCTTTGAACCTATTCCTTTTGCAAATATGTCATGTACGCGCACGTTTACGACATGTGACGCTAGCGGAACACAAAAAGGAATACAAGGCATGAGAGAGAGGAAAACGCACGGATTTACCTCCTCACTTCCTACTTCCCTTTCGTCCACGAACTTCCAAGCTGGTCCACAACTGGAGGAATGTCTCCCACTTTTTTGCATTTAGTTAGTATTCTGCGGCAATCTCTGCATCGTTTTCAGCTTGAAAAATACACTGTATTTTTTTCACTGTTGAGTCATTCAAGTTTTGCTTCTCACGGCCATGCTTTCAAATTTTAACTGACGCGCACGGCTGTCGTAAGGCGCGAATACACTCGTGGCTGGTAGGTATTGCGTTCATCCGGCATTTTAGGTAGGTAAGTAAGAATTTGATATAGGAAGGATAATTGGGATAGGACCTACAGGAAAGCAGGTAAAGGAGAACAATGCTATGCGCCAACACCTCACTATAGCATATTCATTCCATTTTCCTCTAACATCTCATCACAAATGGTCCTATATATTTCTCTCACAGAAATTGTATAAATGTTTAGATTCCTCTTTAGTTTTGTGCTATGGTCTAAATGTAGTTTTAAATTTTTTTCTTGTTTTACTTAATTTTTAAGATTAAAGCTTGTTTCTCCATTACCATACTGGCTTGACTATCCAATTAGCTTTTGGCGTCATGTGTTATCCTGTCAAGGTATTTGTATTTTTTTTCATTTTACTTGTAGATTTAATAATAACTCGGTGCTGAGGTTTAATTAAGGTTTCCTGGTACGATTTCGCCACCCGAGAATAAAAGTTAATGAAATATTATATATTTGTAAGAATTGCAACTACATATTTTTTCATAGGAAAAAAATCAACAAATTTTGGAATTAGGGTCTACGAGCATTTGAGATGTCCAAAAAATAATTATTGTTCGGAATTTTCTAATAATCTAATGGAATCTAATAACTCTTTTATTTTTAATACCGGTTTCAAAATTTAACATAGTAATACTTTGAATTTTCACTTGGATAATCTATAAATATTAGAAATTGGGAAAAGTATTAATATTTTTAATAAAATAAACTTTGTGAATAGCCCTCTCTTAAACCTGTTTCCATTAAAATTACATTGTAAAAACGTAATTTATAACCACCTCCTTTCTAAGCCCTTTCCACCACAACTAAAATGTCTGTACTTTAACATTAATTTTAGTACATTCAACGTCCTGAAGATGAGAGCTTCTTTCCCGATGCACGTTTAATTTTAACAATGAAATTTTAGTGTAGTAAATGTTAATTATTTTATTTTTAAAATTATGCAACGTAGGAAACTCATCATATAACTGTACAAAGTACCCGTTTTAAATAAAGTAAATTTTTATGTAAAAAGAAATGTTGCAATATTTATTTATAATATTTTTCTCTTGATTTAAAAAAAAATGTCTTTATCAACATACTTATACATTCTACTGAAAGGTCATGACCTAAATCGAACCTTTTGGGATATTTAAGTCAATAATTAATCACAAAGGGCACATTTATACGTGAAAAAAATACTTGTCTAAAAAAGTGCTTCTTTGAAAATTTAAGAATTTCAGCGCTTAAAAATAAATTAGACAAAATTTATTGCGGTGGACTTGTGTGTAATGGTCCATTAAAAGTTGGAAATTCTTTGAGAATAATAAAGTGAAAGATCGCAAGAATTTTTTTTTTGTGAGAATTTATTATTTGGAAAATATTTAAAGTTTCTTAAGCCGTGTAAGCAATTGGTGCACGAATTCCTGGGTAATACATTGTAAGCGCCTGTTAATAATTGCTTTGGCTTTGAAGTTGTAAAAAAAGTCCTTTTTTATTTGACTCCACAATTCTCCTCTGTTTCGCTGTTACTTAAATTATTATCGATTTAGAATTTTTAAAGATAAATTCTCATCTTAATCGTGTATTGCAAGGAAGTCGGACTCATTGGTTTAATATTTTGCAGCATTTTATTAAAATCTGTTATGTTTTCGCCATTGTCTGATATGGAGTAGAGGCATGGACCTTAATCGAAGAACTAAGCCGCGAAGTCGAGGCTTTAAATATGTGGCTCTTCATATTCCTGGGTGGATAGAGTGACCAATGTTGAAGTCCTACGATATATGGAAAAAGAACAAGAAGTGTTGCGGACTATCGTCATAAGAAAGCTTGAGTATCTTGGATATATTATGAGAGGACCATCGTAAAGTCTAAGCCAACCTACCATCCTGGAGAAAGTAAGTGGTAAAAGAAGAGTAAGAAGATACCACATATCATGGCTGCGTAACTTGAGGGACTGGTAAAAGTGTAAAACTAAGTTGTTCCGAAAGGATGTAAAGAAGTTTAAAGTCTACTCCCACAACTAAAAAAAAAACAAATTACACCCCTAGTATTAGATTATGATAAATCAAATTTAAAAAAATTCGAGTTAATGGAGATATTGAAATTTTTTAAAATTCCTGGTCTAATAATATCACAGCTCTAAAGGAGCTGTACAAAATTTGAAGACAGAAAATACAGCCTTGATTGTTCATAATTCAAAAAAATAGTTGATAAAGTCAATAATTTTAATAATTTTTTATTATTATTAAAATATTAAAATTTAATAATAAGTCAAGGCCGTGTTATTTGGTGGGGCGACCCTGAACCGCGCCCTGATTGCGTATCGCACTCTAATTGTCTAATGTTGTAATTACAGAAAGTTACGGACGTTACGGGCTGACGGACAGGCAATGATGACAGGCGTTGAAATTGTCATATTTAGACGTATTTACAATTTTTTTTACTTTTTTTAATATAAATAGAGATGCGAACACGGAATTCGTGTCACATCAATATTCTTACTATTTTCAAACTAAGCTAAACGCTTGTGCTATGAAAATAGGACTAACTTGCTAGTCTGGGCTGAGATTCGAACCCGCGACCATTGGATCACGAGGCGAGTGTCCTAACCACAAGACCAACAAGCTACTCAAGTACACATATAAGTAACATAAGTTAAAGTTTATCATGCGAAAATATTTGATCACAGGTCATACCCAAAATGAATTAATGTCATTTATTAATCCCACATGAAGAGAAAATCCTTAGATTGCACTCACAAACTATTATAGTACTCAATTTTAATTCCACTTCTTGTATGCCACCTAGTGAATAAGTAATAGTAAATAAGTTTTTTCTTTTCTAGCAGTAAGTTGTCTTGTAAGATAATCATTTCTCTGTGTAAAGCGCCCTTGAAGTGAGTATTCGCGAAAACGGCGCTATACAAGTTATCCAATTATTATTATTATTATTATTATTATTGGAAAAAAGTACTTGAAAAACAATGTTTATCATCTTCAATGCTCTACGTATATGTTATTTTGTGTTAATATTTGTTTATCTAGTCATAGACTAAGATGTCTTGAAAAAAACTAATTAAAATAGATGAATAGGGTGAACGGGGAATGGGGGAATAGGGTGAACGGTGCTTTGAATGCAATTATTTCTAATAGAAATATGTCAACCGAGGCAAAACTGGCGGTACATAATGGAGTTCTGGTACCGACACTAATGTATGGAAGTGAAGCCTGGAGCTGGCAGAAGAGGAACGAAAGTAGACTGAATGCAGTGGAGGTGAGGTCCCTTAGACGTATGTGTGATAAATCTATGTATGATAGAGTAAAGAATGAAGATATTAGGAATGAATGTAAAGCTAATCGTAGCATTATACAGAGAATAAAAATAGGGTCGCTCAGGTGGTTTGGGCATGTTGAGCGAATGAATGAAGAAAGAATGGTAAGAAAGATAAATGATGCAAGTGTTGACGGCGCCAGAAAGAGAGGGCGACCACGGAAGACGTGGCATGACCAGATTAACCAGATACTGGAAGATGGTCCTGTTAGAAGCCTGAACAATCGTCGAGCTTGCATGCGAAGATGTATGAATGTAGACGAAGCGAAAGTTGTATGTCAGGACAGAAGTGTATGGCGTTCTATCCTCTCTGCCTACCCCCACGGGGAAACGGCGTGATGGTAAGTAAGTAAGTAAGTAAAATAGATGAAATGTAAGGGTTCTCACAAAGCTTACGCCCAGATACATGATATCCAAGAACGTCACAATTGACGGAATTATTATTAATATTAATAAATAATAGCTATAATCCACCAAAAATGACGTAATTTTATTATATATTTCGGCCGCCAGTTAAGGCTGTGAGAATAGCGCTTATAGAGTAGCGTGGTATCTTGGTAACGTTAGTGATAGACATAATTTAATAGAAAATTATGATTTTTTGCTATTGACGAACATTGTTACTCAGAGAATTATACTTTTTTGTACCTTATTTAATATACCTCATCATAATTTCAGCCATATAGTACCATATACTGACGGATATTTTTGCAAAGAAAATTACAGCAAGTTACGTTTTCATTTTATTTAATAAAAACATCAAAATCGTATTTATTTTGAAATGAGATCAACAATTGTATTCTAGGAAATTACGGACGGACAGTGAAAAAATTACTATTATTGTGGGCTGGCGATGACGGGTTATCCTACATAACTAACTAACCATCACGCTGTTTTCCCGCAGGGGTAGGCAGAGACGATAGAACGCCACACTCTTCTATCCTGGCACACCACTTTTGTTTCGCCACATTCATATATCTTCTCATACAAGTACTACGGCTGTTGAGGCTTTTTTAACAGGGCCATCCTCAAATACTTGTAGTATCTGATCGTGCCAGGTCTTTCGCGGACGCCCTGTATTCCTGTTACCTTCAACACTGGTCTCATATGTTATCTTAACCATCTTTTCCTCGTTCATACGTTCCATATGAATAAACCTTCTCAGCACTCCTTTCTTTATTCTATCTACCACACTACAGCCAGCATTGCATTCACGTCTGTTCATTCCTCACTCTACTGACCAAAGATTTTCCGCACAAGCGTCTTGGTGACCGCATTCAGTCTTCTTTCATTTCTCTTTTGCCAATTCTAGACTTCACTTCAATACATCAGGGTTGGCACTATAATGCATTATGTACCGTTAGTCTTGCTTCCTTTGACGACTTTGAGATTCTACCTACCTACCCTACTTACTCGTGTTAAGTAGCCTTAAATCCCTTTCCCGACATGGTTCCAAGCATCTTTTAACAATATTTCAATGTACACATATAATATATTATATCTAAATATATATATATTATATATAAATATATTTCTATCTATATATATTTCGTTCTTTATTGTTATTTTTTTTTCATCAATTTAGACCTCAATTCTTTCACAATAATTTTGAATGAATTAATACTGATTGAAGGAAAAACCCATATCAATTAAAATTAATAGGCAATACATTTACGGTTAGCTGTATTATGTTACCTCATTAAAAAGTGTTTTAAATATACACAACGGGTATGGGTAATTTAATATTAACGAATCTTATCATATATCATGCTCTCCCGATCAATTTTAAAAACTTTAACATCCAATCTCTCTATTTAAAAAAATATTTTTAAATTCCGAGGTCTGCTAAATCAGCTAAGCTACGCGTGCCAATAAATAGAGCGAAGAATATCGATCCAGCTTTCTGCGTGGATGAGGGGTACCTACAGTAAATTGCCTATTGGTATCTAGTGCACACATAATCTGGTTTATATCAACCCTCTAAGAGCTTTTGCGGTGAGTACTGACTGACTGAACTAAAACTGTTTTATCAGTTAAATAAAAATAAAAGTATAGTAGCTTGTCGGTCGTGTGGTTAGGACACTCGCCTCGTGATCCAAAGGTTGCAGGTTCGTACCTCACTCCAGACTAGCAAGTTAGTCCTATTTTCATATACAAGCGTTTAGCTTAGTTTGAAAAAAGTAAGAACATTGATGTGACACGTATTCCGTGTTCGCATCTCTATTTATGATGAAAAATGTAAATATGACGCTATAAAATTCACTTTCATAAAATATGTCGTGGCTTCAGGAAAAATGAATAAAAACACTGGAAATTAATTATCGATTTATAAATTAATGAGTAATTAATACTTCACTTAAAAGGAAATAAAATTAACGCTATTCTTTTAATTACACTACTTCGCAGTACACCTCTCGTAAATGAACGCTTTATTATCTCTGGCTAACACTATTTAACATTCACTAGAACATTCCATCTAATTTTCAGTGTTAATATTTATCGCATTTATTTTCAACGCCAATTAGGTACTTCGCACGATTATTCACTTATTTATCGCTTCGTAAATACTCATGACTGGCGATACTGGGCGACGTCTCTTGCCTTATCGCTGACTCCGCACCAACCTGTCAAATACGACCACTCAACTCCCGCCGCGGCTACGTTGCTGAATAATGGCTAAATGCTGATATTTTCGTACTTTCTTGATTATTCTAGTGCTTAGAAGAAGGTCGTTTCTCGGTTGTACTAGGCATTTTTCAACATTTATTGTTGTAGATCATCCTAGATTGTTATAGACCGTTATCGATTCTTTGATAGTGTTGTGATAAATGACGTATTACCGGACAGTCCCTAATTTATTTTTAGCATATCGTTACAGTATTTATGCTTTGTATTCCAATGTCACTCTAGGACCATGTATAAGGGTCTAAAATGACCTGTTGATGATGTTTTTTGAAAGAATGATGTTTTTTGTTAAAAAAAATCATTCTTTAGCCTTTCGTACGAGTACATATATATTTTCAAGACAAAATTGTGATTTTCATATCCATCTTCTTCTTCTTCTTCATCAGCCTTCGTCTTTCCACTGCTAGATATAGGCCTCTTCCTTATTTTTCCATTCTTCCCTGTTGTTGGCTAATTGTAGCCATTTCTTTCCCCCCACAGCGACAATATCATCGGCCCATCTCTTTTGAGGTCTTCCGATGCCTCTTTTATTTTCAAAAGGTCTCCATTTCAGAACTCTGGGAGGCCATCTTGTAGTATCCTGTCTCGCAACGTGTCCTGCCCAATGGCATTTTAGCTTCGCTACACGATCCATGATATCCGCTACTCTAGTTCTGCGCCTAATTTCGTCGTTTCTAATTCTATCTTTTAGGCTTACTCCAAGCATGTATCTCTCATATCCATACGCCTTTATAAATACACGTGAGTGGTGTACAGCATCATACCTTAAAATATGTCGGTTTATATCACGGAGTGTATCATGCGTACATATTATTTCAATTAATTTAATTCTCAGAATTAGTATTGCCGTTTAAATCCGCGAATCCAGAGCGCTGGTATTATTTACGACGCTCCGTACATAAATCATCGGGGTAATATAAATAATAGGGGCGCAGCTGTATGTGCGGCACCTCCGTACGCACGGGTAATCATTTTAATTCGGAATTATATCTACAGCAATGCGGGCATTTTAGGGTTGATTCGGGCAAACACTCGGTGGGGTGTAAACACACAAATATACTTGTTTGCCAACCCTTCGCCGCGATCGGCTATCAAGACATCTTTAGGTAACGATCCAACGTTTTCAAAACTATTCCAATAATTAGCTGTAACTCGTCATAAATGACTGACTTTTACATGCCGGTTCCTAAAGAATAAGTATTGACTTATTTATAGCTGACACCCATGAATTTCCCCTGCCGGCAGTTACTAAAGGTACTATTTTAAATCCTGGTAATTGTGGTGGGCAGACTATGAAATGGTTCGAGTCTTTGTTAGGTATATATTTATAGTATTTTTTTAACGGTCCACGGAGGGGCAGCGGTAGCAACACACGTTAGGTGGCTGGTCTGGGTTTGCTGGCCCGAGGTTCAAGCCCCATCGCTGGCTGTTTAATTTGTTTTTTTAGCTGTGAATTCGAACGAAATTACGGACGTTACGGATCATATGGATAGATGGCAGATAACGAAATTATTTTGGTTGATTTTAATTTACTATAAATTAACCTTTGTAATACATACAAGTAGACTTATATTTTAAGGGAAGTACTCGCAGGTAGTGGAATAAAAGAGCGATCAGTAATATTGTTGATGTTTATTTCTCCCAGAGTTAAGCTCCGAGAGCCAGTGAAAGTTCACATGTAAGGAAGCAGCACTAGAATGAAACATCTGACTGACGAACTAACCGACTCACAAATGACTGGCTGACCAGAGCAATGTCTAGGGATACCGTTTATATAGACTCTGTTCTTTCCACGTCCGGACGGGAAACCTTATCGCTGACCGGCGGACTTTGAATGTCTGGTTCCCAACTGAAAGCACTTAGGTCAGCAAACCAGACAATGGAAATTGGGTAGTGCAATGTCCTCTGGACTGGAAGTATATGTACGCAGTAACAATTGGATAGTAGAAATTTGGGTTGTGCAAATCCTTTGCGCAATAAATACATATGGTAGCGGACTTAAGTGTAGAAACTTTTTATAAATTGCATGTATGCGGTATTTATTCATTCATTTTAAAATCTTCTTTGTGTTTAACCGTGATTTTGTAAGCTAATTAATTTAAAAACCTAATATACTGTTACATTTTGTTTATAAATTCTAAATCAAATAATGACACGCCAACATCTTTTAAACAATAACACATTATCTATTAATTACAAAGGTATTACAAAATATTAAATGTTAAAGTTGAAAGTTAATATTTTGTCGAAAATCATTTTGATATATTGATTTGCACAATCTTTAAGTCCACCAGACGTCATTAGGTAGATATAATAAAGAAAAAAGTGCTTAGATGGTTCGGTCATGTAGAATGTATTAGTGAGGAAAGGATGGTTAAGAAAATATATAGCGAAAGTGTTAAAGATAACAGGAATAGAAGAAATATGAAGGTCTTAAACGGCCTGGCATGATCAGATTCTTCAAGTATTGGAAGACGGCCCTGTTAAAAGTCTCAACAAAAGTAGTGTGTCAAAATAGAGGAATGTGGCGTTTTATTAAGAGAAACGGCGCGATGGTTACTTAGTTAGTTTTTTATCATTATGTCATTGGATCTAATGTCACATGGGTCTTTTGTCAGAAGAATTTTTTTGCCTAAATTTTTTGTCGCGATTGGGTCGATTCCATAAATTCAGTAAGATTAGGTTAGGTTAGATAAAATTAATTTTGTACCGCTTGATAATAAAAGTACCTACAACTAGAAGAGAAGTGATATTTTTAACGATTTTCCCTAGAAATTGAGTTAATATACTGCATAGAAAAAACTCGTGATAATCTCCAGTCATCATTAATCAGGATTAGTTTCATTCTTATGAGAATTCTATTTGGGTGCTGACAAAAAAATTTCACATTAAAAATCATAATTTTCGTACTTTTACAATAATAATTGAAGTAGCGCGACCCTTAGAGGGTTGAAAATATCTCGACGTGCCACTTTTTACTGTTTTTTGCTGTCCTCTATCAATTTGCCACAAAGTTTTTTTCATCCCGCAAGCAAGCAAATATTCCGTATTTTCAAATATAATTCTAACGAAATTATTTTCCAATGAACGTTACAGGACCGTTTCCTTTGTTTGTTTTTGGTTCGTTAATTGTAATTAATAAAAGTTCTATCATCTTTATTGTACACGAAATGAATTGAAGCAAAATTTACAACCAATTTTGAAAAATAACAAAATGTTGATTATTTTATTAAATCAAGTAATTAATATGCTTTTGAGAGAGAGACGCAAAAATAAAAATAATTACAATATGATTCTTAAAAAATTTAATCGGCTTTTTACTCCCTTTCTTTTAATTCGTAGCGTCTGCTTGCTTGCTTGTCTGACGAATAAACTTTGGATCGATTTTTAAACCTTTTCTTGTGATCGAATCGAGCTGAAACTTTGCAGACAGACTTGTGGTGACGATAAAAATGATCTATTAAATTTTCGTTAAAAAAAATAATAATGGTAGCATAATTTCGGATTTTTAGAAATTTTTTACCCGACTCGAGCTCAACGCGTAGGGTAAGCGATAAACCTGTTTTAAATAGGAAATGAGAAAGGGAGTATAATAAAAACTTGGTCTTTTTTGGTTAGTTTTTTTACATTTCATTCGCCTTTGAGAAGGTCACAGTAATCGATACCGAATTAACCAATAAAATGCTAATTTATAGTTAAATTACTTCGTGGTTTAGGATTGTTTGATAATCTGAAGGATTTCAAATAGAGTTTTTGGTTTAAAAGTTTTATAACCTCAACTACCAAAAATGTTGATTAGCGTGAAATGGATATTAATGTGTTATGAATACTTTTCATATAGATATGCAATCGATATAACGATATTGAAGTAACTATGTTAGAGCCATCTACGGTCCTTCCCATGAGAAAACATACATAGATGTCGCCGCTATTAATGATACCGTTATATTTTGAAAGTAGAAAATTCATTATTTAATACCTATTCCTTCAATTTATTGAAAAAATGCAGATTAATATATATGCGACTCTCAAAACTTTGACAATGTGCGGATGTTCTAACGGTGGAATTGGTGAACGTTTTACTGTGTAAAGTGATCACTTAAGCCTGCTCATACAGGTCATGAGCCCTGTGGCGACGCTATAAAGACATTCATACACGTTTTACATATAAATAGCTTCGTTTTTGTGAGATTTCTGTAATTTATCTAACTTAATGACTATCCTACTGTGGACAAAATTAAGTACCTGTGTTCTTTGAACATATTATGAAAATATCGTTAAAAATTAAAAAATTTTCAATGCAAATTTAGAACGCACCGCCGCAAATCCGTGATAATGTATTTTTTTACTCCCTTTATATTTACTCGTGGCGTCTGCTTGCTTGCTTGCCGGCTTGCCGTCAAAAAAAAATTCGGTTCGATTTTTGACCCTTTTTCCGTGATCCAATCGAGCTGAAACTTGGCAAGCACACTCGTGGCGACAATCAAGAAGATCTATCAAATTTTCGTTAAAAAAAATTAATAATTATAGTATAATTTCGGATTTTTAGAAATTTTATTAGTTTTTTCAAATTGGAATCATTAAAAAAGTTTGATTAGCAACGGCGGCCCGATAACGTCGCGGGATATTTTCTAAATTTGAATTACTCCGTCGGTATAATAGGTACATCACTACGAATTTCGAAAATTTACAAAGCAATTGGTTCACAGATGATAGCACAATTGGGTTTTTTGGGAAAAAATCAAATAATAATTTATTTCTTTTAGATTTCTGCTTACTTTTGAAGAATTCTACATTACTCAAATCTAATTCTGGCTAAATCATTTGACGCTGGAAATTCATAAGGTACGATATTGATGATAATTGAATCTATCAAAATCTTGACATCTCAAAATATCTAACATTTTAAACATATATTAAATTTCTGTAAGTTTAGTGTTATATTATATGTTTTAATTCGTCTTTAATTGTTGTTATATTTTACAAAGAAAGGGAGTATAATAAAAACATGGTGTTTAAGGGTTACTTTTATTTAAAAAGTAATATTTATATCGTTATTTGTATACTAATATGGCGGACCAGATCTTGCGCACTGAATTTGACTTCGCAGGAATAAACACGTTATTACCTTTTTTAAGCATCCTTTATTCACCTCTCATTTCCCCCCCTCAGGATCAGAGTTCATCTTAAATCAGTCCACCTCCTCCGACAATAAAACCGTCCTGGCAGGACATCAATATCTTCACCTTTTCAGTGGTATTAATGTGTCACTTAAGGCTAAAAATGTTTCAATTGTGAAAGGTAGCCGAGAGTTTGACTTACCAAAAAGAGCTTCAAGAATACCTAATTGGAAGTAATTTAAATTCCGTGTCGTAAAATTATCCAAATGAAGCTAAAATTATCTCTTGTGCGGCGATTCTGGAGATAAATGGAAGAAATCACTCGAATTACAAAATTTCTTCTTTTCAAGTGTCTGTCTTGAATTCACCGAAATATTCTATCTTATGTCAACGCCATTTCAGGTGCTTTGTTTTCAAAAAACGTTAATATTACCATGGTTCTTCAAATGTTTTAAATAATTTGTAAAAAAAATTAAATTATGAGACAAAAACAACTTTTTTCGAATAGTAAAGGTATATCTATACTTATAAAAAATAACTAATCGTTATATTTTTTAATGCTGACATTATAACAGTAAAATAACTTATGGTACTTTAATATTAAACGCAGTAGTTAAATAAATATTTCCTGTTTAAAGAATCTCTAGGAAAATTAATGGAAAAATTCAATGCATTTAATTGATCATGACCAGAAAACCTTAAATTCACTCTCAGTTAAAAATTATATTTTTATTTACATGTGTGCAAATATTAGAGGAAAATAATTTTAAATGTTTTGGTTCAAATAAGTGTTCCAAATATGTTGGAATGAATATATTTCTGGCTGTAGCGTAATAGATAGAATAACGAAAGAATCGTTCAGATGGTTAGGTCATTTGAAACGTGATAAAGAAAATATGAGGTGAGTGTTGTAGGTAACAAGGTCAGAAGGCATTCGCGACCTGGCAAGATCACATGTTGAAAAACGGCTTTGAAAGTTAGAGTAGTTTTCGGAATTTATTGGTTATGTTCAAAGTTTTCAAGAACACAATACTGGATTTTATTCCCAAGGGGACATCATTTTAATCAAGATATATTAATGATGTCCCGGCTGGTAACATAGGTGACAATTTACATCCTCCCTTTACCCATCCCTCCCCCTAATACATTTTTCATGAAAATATGTACCGTTTGACCGATCTAACTCAAATTTTGCATAATTAATCTTTAGGACCCGGCGGGTAACATAAACAACATTTCCTCCCTGAAAATACCTTCCATCCTACCTTAAATTAAATGGAAACATTGTTTTTATTAGAGATTTCGAAATTTAATGGAACCTTTGTGGACCCTCATAAACATCATATTTTAGCTAAATCCTTAACCCGGGCAACGCCGGGTATAGCTATTATTTTATAAAAATGTGTGAAATTATGAAAGAAATCTGATTTTTTCGAATTGAAATGATATCTGTATAAAAAATAAATTACCTTTATTATTTTTTATTCTATCTTTATAAGATAAATATTAATTTATTATCTTAACAATATATTTTTTTTTTCATTTACCTTTCATTTCTTATGGAAAAAAAAGGGATGTATACTGTTTGTCTTAAGTCTGAGTGTCTAGAACAGATTAAGATAAACAGTATATTTCCCTGAGATACACTGCATTTATATACATAGGTACATTAAATGTTATAAAATAATTTTATATCATTGCTTGTGTTTAGTGGCGAGGGTGAAAATAAGACACAAGTGCCACCATTTTAAATATATTAAGGCGACTTTTTTTGTAAAAATATTCAAAATTTAATACTCGTCGGATGTTCTATAATCGAAAATATTTTTTATAAAATTGTATTTAATTGCGCGTTAACGAGAAAATTCATTTTGCTAAAATTTAAGTTTTAAATTAAAGTCCGTTACGCGAAAATTGTTAGATTGGCGACGTATTAGGTTACCACTTAGGGAGAAAATTGCGTGCCAGTTTATAAGCACACGGGGGGCTGAGCACATAACACCCCCTCATTGAACACACTCGGAGTACTTTCGGATTGAAATTAGGTTGAAATGAAATTCAATAAAATGTCTGCGCGAAGTATGAACCGTAACATGCGTACAGAACAAAACCCACCTGAAATTGTATTAACTTAATGAGACAATTAGAATGAAGAGTGTTTTAGAATGTAGATTGGTGGAAATGAAACTGTGTAATATGCACGTCAGGGCTGAAATTAGTAGCGCTGTATCCTCTCTGTATGTGATTTGTAACGTTGTTAGTGGTGTTGTAAAACGCGTACGTCAGCTAAACTAATTATAATGTTTTTACTTTAAAACGTTGTTAACTCCTAAAAGACTTTGCTAAAAAATACCTTTAGGAGCGGTGGTGTAACACAGCGTTACATTATTAAGATAAACATACATATTTGCATTACTTTAGTAAATCGTTAGAAAATCATGCCATATCGAATTTACGCGCGCTACGCCGACGTATCATCACCAACTGAATTCGACGACGCGGTCGACTGCAGTTTGTCTTTATCTAGCACGTGTTACGCGATCCTATCGTAGTCTTTCGATATTGTTTTCTCTTTCACCGAAGTCCAAGCAACCTCGTCTCTACCCTACATGAAATGTATGGTATTGTCTTGTTCTTTCTTACTCGATTTAACTGCGACGTGCAATATTCTGATCTCTTTTACTCACTACTGGCCGAAAATACGATTTTCGAAACGTTTGATTTTTATCATTTTGGGAGAGCCTTCGATAAAACATAGTTTATAATAAATAAGAAGAAACTATGAGATAAATATTGAAAAAATATTCGTTCTGTAGGCATTTTAGTGCATGTTAGTCCTTGATAAGGTTAACACGCATGTGATAAATATCGGTGAAAGTTTACTGTGGTGTGGCGTATCGCGTTGTGAACGTAGCAGGCTAGGTCCTGACGTAGAGACAGGTACATCTCAAAACCGGTATACCTCAAATCTGGCAGGAGTTTATACTAATTTAACTAACATTCTGAAAAGATATTCGCTTACTACCAGGATACGAACCCTAAATTTTTCCTTTCCTGGGAACATCGATACCAATTTTTTCACAGCAAATATTTATGAAAAGAGAAAAGTTTTTTTATGAGTTTTAAGTAAGTGGACTTGTGTAGATTTATCCTCACGTGAAAAGTTAAGACCTATCTGAAAAATAAATAAAGCATGTTTCATTTATATGTATATGTCGCATAAAATATATTCAAATATCGACATGTTCATGTATTTTTTTTTGTGACATTTATTTATAATAATTTTCCCCCACCTTATAGATGAACGTTATTATGGTTGCACAGTCATGTATTATAATCAGGGACGCATTATAATACACATACTCGAGGTCACTCCAGATGACGTCTCCTTGACGTATAATCAATAAATCTACGGGAATATTATTAATGGTTGAAGTGCCACTTGCAAGGACCACCCTCTGTAGAGAGATAAGGGTGCTGGCATAATTTAATGTCTCACACGTCATCTTGTATGATGGTATACGGAAAGGGATTAGATCCTCCGTATCCTGTAATATAAAAAAAAAATCATCGTCGGATGGATATACTGATTCAGTAATGGATTACAAAATAACTAATATACCAAACGCGATAACCCATAGTATCTGAAGACGATACACTTTGAAGACATGTTCTTAATATAAGGTAATTAAATTTAGTAACGATGTCTTTATCGTTATGATTAAATAGTTGAGTGGTTGTGAAATGAAGAACACAAAATTATTAGCATTATTTACAATGCGGTAAATACAAAATGTTAAATATAGATACAATTATCATTGAATGCCTAGCATGCGCCAATTTTTTATTTTATTATTATTATGTATTCATTATAGGTATATCTTAATACATACATTTCATGAATACAATACAATACATGCATACAAATAAACATTTTACTCGTCATAAAATATTTATGGGAGGAGTAATTACATCAGTTCAATACACGGATATTAAATTGTATTGAGTTGTTTAGAATACAGAGAACAAAATAAATAAATATCAAGTGAAGCTTATGGGAATTTTAAGAGATTTTTTTACTTCATTTTTTAATAACGTAAGGTCTTCAATTTTTTAATTTTTAGGTTAATGAGTTGAATGCTTTAATTCGTAGAAAAGAATAATGGTTCTGGGCTGCGTTTGTTTTATATTTGGGCGTGTATAGGTTTAGAAATGATCTTCTAGACTTGAATGTTAGAGAATCCATTAGTATATTTTTCTTTAAAAATTTGTAGTATTGATTCTTTTTAAAAATTACATAACAATAGGCACACTAAACTCTTGGGATAATTAATTTGTAGGGTAGGTTCTGTTTTTTTTTTTAATTAGAGAATGTTTAATGCTCCTCCCCAATCAATGATACCATATTGTAGAATTGATTGAAATAAAGCAAAATATATTGTTTTAATTATCTTTGGTGATATAATAATAAAAATAAAAAAGTTTAATAAAAATAAACATAATTTTTCTAACTCTTTTGACTGTAGAGTTTATATGTGACTTCTATTTCATATTACCTTGTGTTAAAATGGTAAGATATTTTATTTCATGAGCTTTTTTTTACCAAATAAATAATCATGTATTTCGCGTATAGGATGTTCTATTTCTCAGAATATGGAAGACCACGTTCTGTTGGGTTCGTCTGCAAGGAGCGTGAAAGGAAAAATTCCAAAAAAAGAAGAATCCAGTTGACTGGGACAGTCGAGATATCTTTTCAGTTGTTCTCCAATCATTTTAGCATACGTGTCCTATTCAAAACAGTACCTTTGCTGTCACTTTTCTTGTATGTGGGGTGGTGTACGTTTTCAAAATTCAAATATCTTCAATTTACATTATTTCCTTATTTATTATTTCAGGTCTCGTAACGGGCTATAAATGAATGCTGCGAAAGACAGTATTTTTGTTACACTGCAGCCTGTTTTATTGAGCTTAGTGTAAGAAAAAACTACACATGCACAAAGAGCGATAAGTGTTTCAGTCTTATACACAACTAGCTGTGTCCGCGCGGCTTCGCATTCTCATTCTCATTCTCCTTCTCGAAATTTCAAGAAATTTATCGAACGTATAGGAACCTTCTAGACACACCGACATATTCCGCCGCTTAGTTTAGAACCTTATAGAACCTTCGGGAATTTTCTAGAACCTTCTCCTTCCAAAACTCTCTAGAACAGGTTTTTCTGCAACCTTCTAGACTCACCGACACAGTCGGCGTGCCTATTTTGAAACAATCTGAAGCATTTGCGGCCTTCCCATAACAAAACAATGTGCTAGAAAGCACATTTTCGTCACCCACTCCTACCCACGTACAGCCACCCCCACCAAACTCGCATATTTTCAATGTGACACCAAGGGCTATCCACTACCATAACCACGGGTAGGTGGTTGTGGAGAAAACTTGGCGGGTAGGGAAACACGGGTTTCTTTATATATATATATATATATATTGATTAATTAAGCAAAGTTACGAGCGTTTTCTAATTTTATTTTATTTCTGTATGTCATCATTCGTTGTCACATTTGTTCCCAAATTTTTTTACAGTTTTACTGATTGAAAAGCGATAATGCTAAAGGTGTCGGACTTTTGCTAAGTGTGATGCCCTTCCTGCTTTTAAATAATCCAAAAATGAGTGCTATAAGCCAACGCTGAACCGTTCAAAAAATTGCACTAGCCCGGTTTTCGTTAGTCGAAAATAGTCGATATTACAGTACAGTAAATGTAGAATTTGAACGCTCTGCAAGACGCGGCTAGTATGTTATTCGATATGGCTAACATGCGTTTTTAAGAAAATAAAGAGTGTGGATTTTACTGGAAAAAGAATTGGCATTTAGTATATCTGCTTTTAGGAATCTACGGCAAGAAACACGAACAAACCCATATTGTTTAATTAATGTGATAATGGCTTTTTTAAAATTGTCTATATTAAGGATGTTCATATTTAACTATGATTGTATTGACATTAGTACTTTTGGAAAATTACATTAAGATATATGGAATAACCAACCATACCGCACTCGCCAGAACCGGTTCTCGCAGACGCGTCGATATTGTAGGACGTATGTATAATAACGTTGCGTCTGTTAGACGTAGCTAATGTGGGTCAGTGCTTTTGGAAATCTAATTCAAAAAACTCGAACTAACTGTAAGCATAACGCATTTAATATAATATATAATATATACGCAGATATGTTTTTGTAAATATATAGTTATCCATCTTCCAGGAAAATCATTTTTTAAATATAATTTGGTTAGTTGCTTGCCCAAACTTCTCCAACGGACACGAAATAAAATACACTCCCCATTTTGAATACAATATTTCGAGTCGAGCACAAAACGCAAAAATACAGAAGGAGTACGGTATGACCGCGAATTTTCATAAAACACAAAAATATCACTGAAAATCATGGCGTATGAAGATATTCCGAGGCGACTTTTGCGTTTGAACATTATTTTTTCTCTTCATATATTGAATTTATTGTTATGCCCTTTGTGAAAGGAAGAATCCAGCGATTTATGAATAGGGTTATGTAATAAATATCCTCCTTACATAAAAGGGCATAAGAAATGTTTAATACCGCAGAGGATAAATTTTCTCGCCTTACATGGAATATCTTATATCTGAAAAACAAATAATAAAAATGAAAGCCTGGAGCAGTTTAAATGTTTCATTGTTTCTAAGACTTTCGTTCAAACCACACATTTAGTAAGACTTATGAATAAAACTTTTAAACCATTTTATCCGTACTGTCCCACTAAGATCGAAGGCAGTAAATCCACACTTTTTGAAAAAGGTTTTTTTTGTGGTTTTGGATTTTTTTATTAATATTTAAGTTTATATAATATTTTACATATATAATATATTTAATTTTAATAAATTTTTTCAATTTTTTTTACAGTCACATGCAATTTTCAACTTGTGTATGGAAGAGTGTCACAAGCTTGGTAGATAACTGTTTTTTTTAATAATATATAATACATACACGCAAAGAAATATATATAAATATTTAAAGATAACCATGTTTAGTTACTATTACAATATTTAAAAAAAGCGAAATGGTTAATATCACCAATCTCATCACAATCATCATATCTTTTGACTAAGCGAAAAAATAAATTAATATATTTATTTGAATGATAATGACTCCATTCACATTTCCTTGATTTACTTAATAATTTATTAAATGCAGATACTGCTTTTTAGCTTAGTGGGGCAGCATGAACTATTTGATTTCTTTCTTTCTTATTTTTCTGCCATATAAGATCACGTATACAAACGTCCCAAAGCCAGACCTATTGAGCTTTAAAATGGAGCATCAGAAAGTCAACAGATCTATACTTATAAAACTCAATGTCAGTCTGTATGTCTGTCTGTTCTCTATACAAATCCACACCGTTTGTCCGATTCGATTCAAATTTTGCATACTTATGCTTTGGGACCCGGCGGGTAACATAGGCAACATTTACCCCTATTTTTTTTACCCCTTCCTCTCCTCCTGACCTATTTTCGATGCGAATCTGAACCGTTTGACCGATCGGACTCAAAATTTGCATACTTATGCTTTGGGACCCGGCGGGTAACATAAGTAACATTTTTCCCCTGTTGTCTTACCCCTATGCCAATCTGCACCGTTTGACCGATCGGACTCAAAATTTGTAAACTTATTCTTAAGGACTATGCGGGTAAAACATGCAAGATTTTCCCCCTATTCTTTTAACCATTCCCCTACCCTGATATATTTTTGATGCAGATCTGTACCGTTTGACCGATCGGACACAAAATTTGCAAACTTATTTGTTAGGACCCGGCGGGTAACAAAAGTGACATTTCTTCCCTCCCCTTTTTACATTTACCCGCCCTCTGATATATTTTAGATGCAAATCTATACCATTCAACCGATCGGACTCAAAATTTGGAATCTTATTCTTAAGGACTCGGCGGGTAGTATATTCGACATATCCCCCCTATTCTTTTAACCTTTCCCCTTCCCCTGATATATTTTCGATGCAAATCTATACCGTTCAAATCGAACCTTTTTTACCTTTTTTTTTAACCCTCATAAAATTATTTCAATTGAATCCTTAACCCGTGCAATGCCGGGTATAAACAGCAAGTTAGAAAATATTCGTAGTTTGTTTTTTTTAGGAATTACCACTAAAACCATTTTGAGTTAAGAATGTCATAGTTTTGTAAATCGTTTGTTCTAATATGAAACAAAATTATTTATTTAGTTACTTATTTTTACATTCTTACATTATATTAATATTCTAAAATATACATATGCAATACAATAACCAATTGATAAGTTTCATATTTTTAAATGTTCACATTACATTAATATTCTAAAATATACATATGCATGTTTATGCTAGGGCAGGTCGAAGACACTTGTAATTGGGATAATGGGCAGAGTCTTAATAAACATGTACCCATTATTCTGTTAGTCTCTAATAAAAAATAAATAATTAAATTATGTATGTATAAAATATAAGTATGCAAAATAATTACTTCAAATACAATACTATTTGAATTGCAAGAATAAAGAATAATATACACCAGTACCTCAAAAAGTACATTTTAGAAAGGTCTTATGTATGCATACTAACGTATTTCAATTTAATTATTAGATACATTTTATAGAATCATTTTAGAAAATTTAAGTCTCTAGACTTTTTGATACAGGTAAACTCTCCAAAATATTACGACCAATCATTCGCCAGGGTAATAAGTACAACAATTAATTTGAATTTAATTTTTTTGATTTGATTTGTATTTATATTTCGAAATTATTTTTTTTGATTTTACATCTTTAAATTAATAGTAAATATTGTCGGTAAATAATATAATTTGGTGTCAGAAGATTTGGGAGAGGTGGATTATAACGGTCCGTAGAGACTGAAATATAATATCAATTGAGAGCTTTCCTAGAGGAAGGCTTGTGTATAAATTCTGATTGTTATGTGTAATGAATATTTTGAATGCTTTATGCGATTTGTTTGTTGTAACAATTCTACTTTAATACCATATTTGCTTACATTCATTTAAAAAAATCAAAACATAACATCAAAAACATCATAATGAGAGTGAGAGAAAACGAGAAATTACAGAAAAATCTCAGAATTCTCTCTTCTTAATTGTTCTTTGACTTTAAATATTAAAATTTTCCTCATTTTCAATATTTTTTATCTTCAATATATTAGAAAAAACATCATCAATATTTTCGAAAAAAAAGTCATTTATATTTTTTAATTAAATTAGCCTAAACGACTAAAGCATTGCACTAAACATATAAAGTTTTTTGTACTTTTTTTTGATATTGTGTTTTATTCTGATGAATGAATATAGATTGAATTTGGTTGGCTTTAAACAAAATTAAAAATTCATTTGCTAAATATATGGTGATCATGGGCACGTAGTATGGCCTTTAATTTGGGAAAATTGACCAATGGAGAGGACGACAATGCAGCGGTAGTGAAAAACCCAGTGCCATCATCTTATTCCGTCCTTGGACTTTGGATTGACTAAAATAATTTTTGTAATTTCACTCAATTCATCCACAATAAAATCAATCTGAATTTTTTAAAATTATTATTCCTTATTTGTTTGTATGTTATTGCCCATCTTATTTGCTTTCCAACACATCCAACACGTGACATATTCTACGAACATCGGAAGAATCTTTAGGTAGAGTGAGAATTCTTCCTTACACTACCAAACTGGTGATCCTCAATTTGACGAAAAGATTATTAACCCTTCAAAGTGGTGACCCCAAAGTGATCGATCGAATGAAAAAGGGTAGAATGAGGCAGAAGCATGAGTTCATCATTGCCACTGCGTTTTCGACCTCTTGATTGATTAATTAAGCCCACTCAAATTAAGACCCATCTAGATAACACACCCATGATCATAGTGTTATATATCATGCCTTTACAAATTAGTTGCGATAAGAGTGTGATGGAAGAAGAATGTCATTATTTACGAAGATAAGGGAGGAGAAACATTATTCAGTATCCTAGAAGGAAGTTGAGAAAAATTGTCTGAACTGATAGCTTGAAAAACAGGAAAAAATAATTGTTTTATGTTGTGCAAGGTTTTAAAGGTTAAATGCGATAAAATTTGTCAAAAATTGTGTAGAGTTTTGCCGAACGTCACGTTCTGGCAACACTGAAAGTAGAAAGGTGGCCGGCGGCCTAGCCCGCGGCCGAAGCAAACCAGCCATTCCGTCGCTAACCATGATCTAGTCAATAGTCAACCATGCTCTTGCTACTCTTTTGAGTATTAGTGTTGTAACCGAAATTGTGTAATAAATATTAAAATAGAATAATGTGATATACACAGATGTTATCGTTATCTTACACGAATCTGTTTATAGTAGTCGGTAGCAAATCTTATCATAAGAGGAGGTTGATTATTCCGGCTAATTTGGCCAATACCTCTCAGCCACCATTATGACGATAAGGGTACAGATAGGCAGATATTATTAACTTATATAAATAAATGTAATATATCTAGATCAAAGTATGTGAGAATAGGATGGGATATATGAGAGAGTGAATAGGGATGAACAGGGATGCGTCATATTGGCGCGCCGACTTAGTAACTACTATTTGAGCTATCTGTAAATCGCCAATGATATTGTTTTTATATAAACTCATTGTAAGAAGTCAATAAATAATCTTCAAGTGGAAGACCGAATTTATCTGGATCCCCAATTTCCTACATCATCTCCTCCTTAGTTAAAAGGACGAGAATATTACAATAAGATATCTGCGTTCAATTTGTTATCTTTGTGTATAAATTGCTTTACTCGATCGCTTTGTTCCACACTACTTTCTTTATTCGCTTAATGCGATCTGTCACCAAAGTGAATTCTTCATATATGAAATGTTCAAAGTTTACGAGGCAAGTGCAAGGTACAATAGTGTATTTTCATGCAGCTCTCTGATAGGTGTACTTTTACGAATTTATGTAAAGTTGTGCGAAAGTTTGTCAGCGCCGAGACGCCCCTGGCTACAGCCTCCCGGCGCCGGCGTCGGTGTGATTCCTCAAGTGGAACCCCTCGGTACTAGCGAAGGGAAAAACTACATTTCAAAATGAAGACTACAACACACACACGTTCACCAGTTTGAAGACTACAAAGTGTACACTACAATTGTAGTACTACGAAATGAAGTGAAGTAAATGAAGTAAATGAAGTGAAGTAATGAAGTAATTGTAGTATTAATGAAGTGAAGTAATGAAATGAAGTAATTGTAGTATTAATGAAGTGAAGTAATGTAATGAAGTAATTGTAGTATTAATGAAGTGAAGTAATGAAATGAAGTAATTGCAGTATTAATGAAGTGAAGTGTAATGAAATGAAGTAATGTAGTACTAGTGAGTTAATATTTTTTTCTTTTTTTCCCAAATAAAAATTTGGCGAGCTAAAAAAAAATTTAAGGTAAATAACGATATTTTCTCCAAAGTAACATTTGACGACCTAAAAAAAAAAATAAGGTCACCAGCCAGATTTCTTCATTCGATTCCAAAAAAGAGATTTCTTCATATATCTACATCAACTTCCCAAAAATTTCACGTAAAAATGAATGAAGTATATGTACTTTGTAGTGTTCGCTTTGAAATGAAGTGTACTATTTGAATTAGTGTTTGTAGATTGTAGTGTGCACTACACATCAAAACGTGCGAAGTGTGCACTTCAATGTATTGTAGTACTACATTGTAGTAGTGAGTACAGAGCGGACCCATCACTACTCGGCACGCCTAATGTACAATAATTATCCAGAGTTTCAAAGAACATGTGTAGATTTTCAGGTAGTTGTAATCCAGATAACAATGGCGGAGCTTATATCTTTTGACAGACTGCGACAGACGCGATGAATAGGCGGCACAGCGTCTGGGGTATATTATGTGCTGGGTGTGTCGAGTTTCGACTAATTTAGTTGGGTGGCTACTTAAAACCTTTCCTCTCCGATGCTAGGTTTCAAAGAATATACCTGCAAAAACTTCAAACACCCTTTCTCTCTCTGTCTTATACTATGCGTTTGTTTGTAGCAATCAGGAATATGCATCTCAAGGGTGAAACCCGCAACAACTACATAGACAGATAAAAAAGAGTTTATTCGCCATCTTTACGCTAGATGTAGGGCATTCAATGGTATTTATTTATGGTTTTTGTGTTTAATTTGTAGAACTCCATATTTATTTTTAGCGAAATTTAAAATAAATTAAATTTTAATAAATATTACATATTATTAAGTTCTACGGGTTAAGTATTTTTAGGTGTTACAGCTGTTTCGGCTTGTAAGGTCATTATCAAACAGTGAATATACCACGTACAAAGGACTTATTTATAAAATTTTAACCCCTTCCCCTTTAGAGTAATTAGATATTTGTGGTGAAGCCCTGTATTAATGTTCGTTTTTTCCCGGGCACTTATCATTAAAGGTGCCTCGGTTAACGTTATGCTTAATTATCAAAATTCCCCGTTTTCTGCAATTGTTATTTATAAATCTTATTTTAATTTATGTCCTTGATTTTGGATTTTTTTTAAATATTAAGAAGTGGAGAGAAGATCATTTTTTGTTGATTATTTAAAAGTTTAATATTTGGATCCTTTTTATATTTATTTATTTCTAGTTGCTAAAGTAAATTCATCCTAAAAACTTTTGTTTCTATATGTAAAGGTTTTGGCTCGTTATCATCTTGCGGGACGTGGTTTTCATTTAATAAATGGGCCGCAAATTTTGACTCTAAATTTTTATTTTTATGTGTTCCGTGCATGTGTTCCGTGCATGTGTTCCGCGAATCTAGGTAAAAAGACCTTTCCGTTTGTCCTATATATGTGGCATTGCAATCTTTATGATTTCATGTTAATTTGTATATGCCACTTTTTTCTAATTTAGGTGTTTTGCTTTTAGAGTTTTTGAGGTTTGTTCCTGTATTGTTATTGGTTCTAAAGGCTATTTTTATATCACACTTTTTAATTTCATTAGCTATTTTTACCGAATTGGGCGGAAAAATTCTATGCATGCGTATTTATTATTATTATATTTCTGATTAGGATATATAAGATTAATTTTATTTTTGTATTTTTTGTTTCTAATCATTTTCTTGACTAGAAAATGATTAGAAACAAAAATCCACTGTTTGATAATGGCCTTACAAGCCGAAACAGCTGTAACATCTAAAAATACTTAACCCGTAGAACTTAATAATAATATTTATTAAAATTTAATTTAATTTAAATTTCGCTAATAATACATTCAATGATAATTGTATCGATATTGTATCGACCTCTTAAATATTAGTATTACCTCATTGAAAAAAACCTAACCTATAAAAAACCTCATTCAAGCATTACTCAATTATTTAATCTTAGCACTATTCAACAAACGGAATTAAATCATCATCAATAAATTGTCTTTCGCCAATCATTCACTGCATCACATTTCGTTTTCCTCCACCTATTCATCATTATTATTCATAATTACATTATTATTATTATCACTCTATCATCATTATTAGTCCTCTACCTTTTTATCACCTATTAATCATTCCCTGACTCCTCCTCCCCACCTTTTTTCCCCATCCCTATTTCCGTTTCACTATCAACGCTCATTAATTAATTCATTTCTTCTTAAACTTTTCATATTTAGTCGCATACCATTATTTTGCTTTAATATTGTTTGTTGATTACAATAAATTAACTTCAAAATATTATCTTATCCAACTTTTCTACTTAATTTTCTACTTTCTCCGTAGTTCTCATAATCTTGGACCTTTTTTAAAGTACATGATTAATAGTTTTGCTCCTTGTTTAACAGTGATGGTGAATTTTAATTTCGTCCTCTTGAAAAAATTAAACAAAACAGTTTTTATAAAAGTAAATTTGACATCTTCGGACACGATATTTTTTTGCGTAAAGGTACAGACACACACGATTATTTAGTGGCATGCTGATGAGCATGCCACTAATAAGCATTCCCTAACAACTGTACACACTTGCTCATTACTGGCATGCTTATTAGTGGCATGCTCATAAATAAGCATGCCCAAAGCTAACAATCAAACACACATGCTTATTAGTGGCATGCTCTTGTCATAGAATAGAGACGCTCTTGTTCAAAATGGAAACTTTGCAAACTGAAATAGAAAATTCAAGTGAACCAATAAACCAAAAAAAGTTCCCGAGTTTCCATCCACACATTTCTGATTTTAGTTTTTATAATTTTTATTGTAAGATTTGAATCATTCATGCCTATTAATAAAGTTTCATAAACATTATTTCTCACTATATTATTTTTACACAACGGTGACCGAGTATTCCATAGACATTCATGATTCCCATAATAAGTCACGAAAAGTAATGTTTTATCATCTCCCCAATGCGCCATATTTGTTTCATCTGTCGCGGACTGAGAAGATCGCATTGATAATACTAGTCGCGAAGCCCGCGAATGACATAAGCATGCTCATAATAAGCAAGCCTGTTCACACATGCTCCAAAGATACCCCTTCTTTGTGGAGAATGACAGTGGCATGCTCATTACGTTACACATTAATAAGCATGTGTATCTATAGCTTAATATCAGATTTTACCGTGACATTAACCCACTTAGCAATAGCGCGCACATCAGTCATCAAATCACGCAGTGACATTCTAACCGGACGAACAAATGACACACCGTAATTAATAACACGCGTCACACAGAAGAACTCCGACCTCTGTAGGTGAACATCGCAGTCTCTCAAAGGAAATAAAGGTATTACACCATTCATCATCATCATCATCAGAGGCATCAAAGATACACAAGAATTAAAAAAAAAATGACCTCAGTGTTGAAGATACAAAATGCGTATTATCATCGATTTTAATGACATAAATTGGAAAATATTTTCAAAATTATACTTTTTATGAAACCATAGAGAAGAAATTTAATTTATGCAATCCGTGCGCAACATGCGTATTATTTTAATAAAAATCTCTTTTTAATATTATTCTCGCCATCTGGCGAAATGCTCTCGATGGTTTTTACTAAAGATCTGCAAAGCTTGATAGATGTCGCCACTGCGCTGAATTACATCCGTCTCTGCGGTAGTAGGACAGTGATCTGCGGATATCTCTTTCGTTGTCAGATTTTGCAGCTGGTTCTTTCCACGCTTCTTCAAATACAAAAAAAAATACATTTCATTGTATTTTTGAGGTTGTGGTGTGAGAAGTGCGCTATTTATTTTCTGTATGCCAAAGAAGTATACTTTCTAAGGTGCTTGCGTGAATAAATGTACATACTTATATTTTTTAAGTAATAAATATTTTGAAAATTTCAAAACGGCAATTTTTAGAGCTGTCCCGCAAAGGGCCTTCTCCGTGACGTGCGCAGCTGGTGAAGATAATCACATCACCAGGGATTAAGTTAAATAAAAAAATATATATTTTCTGGTCTATCATGTAGCACAGCAGTTCCCAACCTCTGGTACGTGTACCACCGGTGGTACGCGAGTGGATAGTTGGCGGTACGGGAAAAATAAACTGTAATGGCGGACATAAAAAGTTTACAAAAATCAGTCATAAAAATATTATTAAAACTATTGTATTTTTCCTATAATTCATTATTTTAATTAATACTGTAAATTATTAATTAGTTGTTAGTATGTAGAGTCGATGAACGAAAATCTAACAATCAATATCTTATTTTTGGAAATCAGAAGAACTTTTACATTTATCGTTTTTAATTAATTTTTAATTAATTAATTTTTAATTAATTTTAATATACATATATTTTCTATCAATATCCGTAATTTTTGGAAAAAAATTGCCTTAGGCGCTTTTATTTTTTTTTTATACAAATTATTTAATTTTACTCTACATCATTTTTTTAAAATAAACATTAGTTGTTAAAAAATACTTCTTCAAATGTCATGGTTTTGAATTTCGATAAGAAATGAGCTTTGGCACCTTTTATTTAAAAAAAAAACATTGTGATATGTAAAGTTAAAATGTCTCATTTTTATCAGAAAAAATAAAACCTTTGGTATTTTTTTAAACTTAAATAAATTGAGTTCTGGGAAATATAGTCACACAGAAATATAGTTATAATGCAAATAGAATAACGAATTTTTCGAAATACAATCATTTTTACAAAGTGGTACAATTAAGCGTGATATACTACCAAGTGGTTCGCGAGCCAAAAAAGGTTGGGAAACGCTGATGTAGCATATAGAAAAAAAAAGTTTTTTTTTGGGCAAAGAAAGCAGTTTGTAAAATATTTAATTTTTTTCCTATAAAAAAATGTACTGTTTGTTTATTATGTATTTTATTTAAAAATCTTTGGCTACATCATAGATAATTCTATTGCTAAGATTTTCGCAAATTTTGAACAAAATCTGCTTAATATTTTTCGAGATATTTTATATCGAAAGCTTCGAGAAAAACGCAAAATTCGTTTAAAAGTTCAGAGACCACGCAAGCTTCGTATGACTCGGATTTTCAATCCAATTTTGTTTAATAATAACTAAAATTATTTTTAGAACTTAGAGCCATAAGTTTTTTTATGAAAATGTTAAGTTGGTGTAAATGTAAAGGTGTATCCTGTTGAGAAAAATAGAGAACGGAGGTAATATTGGTAGAACAGATCACGAAGAAACGTTTTTATCTTAATTTGAAAACACTGAAAGTTTTTTGCACGAAGCAGCCAAAGCGCGATGAATTCTATCGTAGTGATATGTATATTATCATTTTTTTGGAATTTTTTAATTGAATTGTTATAACCCAGCCAATTTTGATATTTACAAATGAATAATGTGTCAAATTATTCTTAAAACTTCAAGCCATAAAATAAGCATAAAAAAGATTAAAAAAATATTTTTTATGTTTTTTTATAACAATTTATTCACTGTAGGATAATCATTTAACTAGGTGTAACCCATCAAAAATCACGGTAAAAGAAAAGAACAAAGAAAAAAAGAAGAAAAAGAAAAAACTAAGAGTATAAAGATGTCTTAATCGAAGTTACGGGGATTGACAGACCGACGGACGGACGGACAGAAAACGAAATTATTATAATTGGGATTAAGATAAATTATAGAAGTCTCACAGAGACGAAGCTATTTATATGTGAAACATGTATAGAAGCACGATGGCCCAGGGCTCGAATCCACATCGAATACATCGATTTTTTTTTAAAGTTGTGTGATGTTCTTACGATGGAATTGGTGAACGTTGCATTGTGTAGAGTGATCACTTAAGTCAACTCATAGAATGTAAGCCCTGGGCCATCGTATAAAAGACTTCCATACGTGTTTCTCTTATAAATAGCTTCATCTCTGTGAGACTTCAATAATTTTTCTAAATTGAAAAAAAAAGATTTTTTGAAAATGTCAAGGTGGTCTTGACCCCTTAAAGAGCGTAGGTACGTTTAGCTGGTATGCTCAACATGTTTTTGGTTTCATATCTACCGACACGGTACGTCAATTCCAACTTAATATTTAAGTAGGTACATACATCACCATTAAACTATATTGTTGTCTCACGTTTGGGTGTACGTGTAAGGTTAATGTATGATGTAAGGGTGGATTTTCTTCCTGACAACAAAACAATTAAACCACAAGCATGCAGGGTTCCCAAGGGAACATATTATGGGAATATGTAATAAATAAAAGCCTTATATTTCAGATGTATCCACGTAGGTGTATTCGCTCATATTTCTGATTTAATTTGAAATTGTGATTAATTTCCGAAAACTTAGAATTAATTGAAAACAAGATGAAATTTGCTCGTCTTACGGGTTTATTGACTCTTTCATCGTTTATATTATATACCTAGATATATTAGGTCCTTACATATGAAATTGACGTTTAGTATGGGAGGAACATAAAGTCGATTTTTTTTTATTATAATATATTTATTTAATCAAAGTATGTACCATTGCTATCTATGCACTTTTGCCATCTCATAGGTAGTTCATCGATCCCTTTACTAAAAAAACCATTCGGAAGGGAATCAATAAAATCTTTGAAGGCGGTTTGGACTGCCCCATCGGAGTTGAATTTTTTCCTTTGCAAGAAGTTATCCAAATTTCGAAAAAAATGGTAATCTGTTGGGGCAAGGTCCGGAGAGTACGGTGGATGTCTTAGACATTCCAATTGAAGCTCCTCTAATTTGGTAGCCGTCTGTTGTGCAGTGTGTGGTCTAGCGTTGTCATGAAGCAGCAGTGGCCTAGAGCGATTACCCAGCCTCGGTTGTTTAGCAGCTAGCTTTTCCATCATGGTTTGCAGTTGCTGACAATAGACATCTGCCGTAATCGTCTGGCCAGATTTAAGAAAGCTGTAGTGAACGACACCAGCACTAGTACACCAAACGCTCACAAGTAACTCGCGTTTGTTGATTTGCTTCACTCAATTCGTGAGGTACCCACCTTTCAAGCTTTTTCACCTTACCAATTTGCTTCAAGTGGATTAAAACAGTTTTATCACTAACACCGCAGCCTGAGCTAACTCGGATGTGGTTTGGATTCCGCTTCCACAATAGCTTCAATTCTTCATTATCAACTTTGGTCTCGGCCGTCCACGGGGCTTGTTGCAGGTCGTAAATTCCAGAACGAATAACGTCTGGAATCCAAAACGCACTAGCACTGGGTTTCTTTTGCGGCACCGTCGCCATACACATCATTATCCTTCGAGCGTTTCGCAGCATGTGCCACGGTGGAACTCGTACTCGAAATAACGCGTATTCAAGTTATTCTATTTGGTAAACGGTCTAGCAAGAAAAAAACAATTGAGGAATAAATAACACAATAGAATTATAATGTTTCAACAACTACATAATACCTGAGAATTACAAATAGCTGTAAATAGAAAATTTGGATTTGGAATTCCTAACCAAAGAGAAGATATTTGAGATCAAATTTGCAAGTACAGGTGAAACGTCTCAATTCCTATGTAAGGAACTAATATATATATATAGTAGATAGAGATAGAGATAGATATGATATATAGTAGTATATATAAGTATTTTATTCAACTAATTTTCTTTGTATATGTTTTATTTAAATATTTGTTTTTTATAATTTACTGAGTTACAAAACGTTGATGGCATTCTTGTTTACTTTTTCTCAATACTTAGGTACTATTAAAATTCTTAGAATATCTCTTTGTTTTTTAATAGTTTTTCGCTCAGTTTATGGGACTTATTTCATGAATGCGAGGACGAAAACGTGTATTACGAAGCAGGAATAAAAAAATATTCCAATTTCGAATTTATTATATTTATTGGGAAACTCATTCAAAAAATTGGAGAATTAGAAAAATTGAGATTGTATTAGGGTATATTTTTATGTGCCTAAGTGAAGGCGATGATAAATCTTTTTTTAAATTTATGCGTATAAAATGTACTTTTTTTTAAACCTATTTTGTATAAAATGTATCTTGTATAAAATGTATAAGTTATAATTGTGAACTTTGCCTGTCTCAACACAGAGCTCTCTAGTGAGACAAGCATAGTATGATTGAACCGTATTAAATGTAAAAGTAAATCAATGAAATAAATAAAAAAAAAAAATATTCGGCATTTTCAACTTTGACGTTAGGCCTCGAAAGAAAATATTAAATTTGATATTTCAGGGTTACCTAGGTTGAATTTAGATTTAGGTATAATAACTCTTGATAACTTTGGTTTAGAAAAACTGTTCCATAAAATAATGTAGGTACTTACAATATGTTTTTTATTGATTCTGACGAATCTGACGGTTCACTGTTTTGAGCTCGTTCATTCAGATAATAGAATGTATCATTTTTATACAATTTAAATCATTATTATTAAGATATTAACTTTTTTAACGTTGAACAATATTTATGGGGTTCTTCAGTTTTTCTACAAAACAATATTTCATTGCAAAGACAAATGCAATTCATTAAAACATTTAAAAAGTAACATATGCAATTAGAATTTATTATACACAAATTAGAAACATACGCATTAGGTATCAAATAGATTTGATGGAGTAAGCCTTCGTGCAGATTTTTGTATTACATTACATTATAAAATTTTCACTATGAGTATTTCTCGGTGCGTGAAAACACTTTTTCTTTTTTGACACAGCGGAAAACTGAAACCCTGGAAGTAATTCGATACACACAAAATGGCGGCCCGCTAGTTCCAGCCGCTGTCGCCAGGCGCGCATCTGTTACCGCCATTTCTCAGTTCGCGCCGCTTCTAATTTTGTTGCGGAGTTAACGCAAAGCTGCCTCGCGCGCCTGTGCTTAATGTGAAATGGACTACCTCACTCACAAATACTAACTAGAAAATGATTATACGCTGTACAGCGACGGGACGTGCGAATGTATAATGCCGGCATAGACTCCACATGTGTGTGGTATCGAAGGTTAAGCTCAACAAAAATCATAACTGTTCGAAGAATACTTTTTCTTCTGTATGAAGCCTTGAACTTTGTGGTGACATTATTATTAAAATAAAACACAAATCACTTTGTTTTCACCACATTATTAGATTAAACAATCTACATGTTTCGAGAACAATGTTCCCTTCTTCAGGATTATTGTGTACTAAATTTTTTTTTAAAGTTAAACCAAGCAAATGTGTTACGTTGGAAGTGAGGTGAGGGGGTAGGTGAGGGGAGGGGGGTTTCGAGGTGTTAATTATTATGGGTCATCTGGAGAAGTTGGAATTTTAAGTGTAAAAATATTCAAAGTAGGATTATGCAAAAATTTTGTCTGTGTATTTATTATATTAGAATTAATATTAACGTTTTTCCTAATTTTAAGTACTTCTAAATTATTTATTTGTGGGATCTGAAATGTAAAAATTTTAAACCTGTGTTAATATCAAATGTATGGTTTATTTTAAAAATCATAAGTAACTCGATGCTACGTCTCGATATTACTTTGATAAAATTAAATCATGGGCACTTACTAAAGAATCGCCAAACCGACTTGAAGCAATCGAAATGTGGATCTACGAAAGAATGACCAAAATAAGCTAGAGTAAATTATTACGAAAGAGGCATTCAAGATGTAATGTTCTGTGTGTAGTTTTCTGGGATATTCTGCCGTATATATCTGACCTCCCTGGCTGACATTTCGGATACATCAGCCTTGATGATGGACCCTGAAATGGGATCCAAAACGTCGCATACAGAGGTCATATGTACAAGATAGAATATTTCAGAAAACTACACACAGAAGATTCTGAATGATCGTAAAAACTTTTTTGAAGAAAAATATGTAATTAGGCAGTTAGAATAATAAAAATCCGATAAGTATTGACATCATAAATACCAGAAGCCTTCAATATCTCGGACATGTGATGAGAAATCCAGAAAATTAAGAAATCTTGCACTGAATAATGCAGGTAAAGGCTGACGAAAGTCGAGGCCCTTGAAGAAGGAGAACATCATGGCTGCAACACCTTAGACTGTGGTTTGGCTAGTTTACTGCAGAGCTATTCCGGGTCGCAATAAGTGAAGTGATGATAGCCAACGTCTATTGAAGGGATATGTCATAAGAAGAAGAAGAAGAACCTTAAAAATACCTATTGTCAGGATAATAACATCTTAATGATATCCGTAGGTACAATAGACGCGACATATTTATTTATTATTTATGCGTAAAGTTTGTTTGAGAAATATCAAGACATCTGTCAAATGTTTGTAAAAATTAATGAAAACTATATTCTATATATAATATAACTAAATGTTGTTTGTAGTGCGCATATTACAGAATCTAAAAAAAAACTGCGAAATTGTAGGAAATATGGAGATGTAAATACTATTTCAAATTACTTACCTATTTTGTTAAATTTATGAGAGTAACGCGAACCGACAAAGAATACCCAATTGTCTCTTAAAAATCTTTCTCTTTATTAAAGTATGATATTTGTCGTCTTAAATTTATAATATTTTAATGGAATTTACAATTGTTTAAGGACAAAAATGTTAGTTCGGCCTTGAAACTTAATACGGATTACTTTAACAACTTATGTTATGTTATACTTTCAAAATAACAAATAAGTCCTCTATTCGGGTTTGATTGGCCTACGTATCTAATTAGAGATTTAATAAAAACTTATATTTCTAATTAAGCTTACATCACAAGATGGAATAATTTCATATATGTACAAAGGTGATGTACTCCAATATTATACTCGAACTATTAGCTTATAATATAATGGTAGGTATAATAAAATATTTAAAATGTAATGAAATAACTCTCATTTATGTTATACAATCATTTTTTGTACCTACTACAGGTATCAATAAAAAAATATCTTTATTACTCAAAGGCGAGGTAGTGCACGTATCACTGCCAACTAGGCCAAAGCCGAGGAGACAATGAATGCCTCGCTTGAAGTGTCGACGGTCGGCTTTGCCATAACCCTCAACCCCTATTGCGTCATGTTTCCCTTGTCAAGTATTGTTGACTGTCAAAAGATAAAACAGCATATGTAAGTCGATCCTCCTCGGTTACGAACAAAATTGATGTTCAAATATTGACAAAAAAAATACGAGTTTTTAAAAAAAGCTTGTCAAGCTCGCAAGGTAACATAATTAATGCAGACATTATGACAACACACAGAATATGTGATACATCTTCGAGTGGGTGTACTCTGGTCTGTGTATGATATACAAGCTGGATCTCAGGGACTTATATATACAGGGACGTATAACGAACCGGCACGGTAAAAGGTAATGCCCCCAGGAATTTCATTACGCATACTGCAAACAGCTCCGCTAGCAGTAATTTCGCGCATGGCAGTAATAACACATGATAATCATATTATATAGATGCACTGTTCATAATGTCTCATGTTAATATCACGTGAAATTTCTCACAGGCGCTTTATGACCTCGACGCATGATTAGTCCAAGCTGCTCGAGTCTGGAGTCTTTGAGAACTCAAGTTGCGGGAATCTAGCTTAGGGACACATACGAGGGGAGGTTCTAAAGTTTGTGGAACGGAGCGGTTGTAAATTTAATAAAGTAATGAGATTTTTTATTTTATTTTATTCGGTCATCCAACAGGGAGACATAATTGCTTGGTAGGATAAAATACAGAAAAAAAAGTTAAATGTCTCGCACAATCAAAGGATGACACAGATGTACATTAATTATAGACAAGTCAATTTGATAGATCAAACAATTTAACAGTTTAATGTAACATAAAAAAGATCGTAATGAATATAATTCAAATGGTCAGGGAGGGGGACGAGTTTCTAGTATCTGCCTCACCATGTGACGAAACTTTTCATATTTAGTGTTAAAAATATCTATTGAATTTAAATGGTTATTATAATCTGAACATATGCGTGGGATGGGAGAGGATTTCCCATTATTTTTTTTTTATTCAAAAAAATCCTTGTTTACAAATAAAGGTACTTGATACTAATTTAACAATAAAAATATAAGATAAATTACACATTTCTTTTTTTTTGTTAAATTTGTGGATTATGCCACTCTACTAGGCTACGCTTGTCCCAGAGTGGCGTTATAGAATTTTAATATATATTTTTTAATTCGTCAGTAATGTTTATTTTCACAAGGTAGTAATTATGAATCTACAAAGTATCAAGAGCAGTGTTAGTGGTAAGTTGATTGAGTCGTAAGTCCAAGTGTAAATATGTGTAGAATAATTGTTTAGTGTAAAAAGGGTTAAAGTTTTGTTTTAGATTATTTTTTATTTCCCTTAATTAATTTATTTATTTATATAGGTATGATATTTATGTTGGAAGGGAAAAGAGGTACTTCTGTCTGATAGGTCGGAGTGGGACGTAAAAAGATAGTAAGCATGTGATGCGTGCATGAGTACACGCACGAATTTTTTGTTATTTTTTATGTAATCTCTCTCACGCACTTTAAATTTTAAGATCTCGAAATTAGCTTTGAAATACCGTCAAAAAATATGATGTCTCTTTGCCCTCAAAATGGTCCGAAATCGCCACCTTGACTTCTTTATGGGAATGCAATTTTTAAATTTAGGAACAAATAATAATCGCTAGGAGTCAGATACGGACTGTAGGATGGATGGAAAAGTAATTCAAAGCCAAAGGCAACGAAGGGCAGTCATTGTAACATTGCTCTTTTAAACCAGTACATTATCTTGCAAGAACAACTCACCCTTTCCCATTTCTCCATTTTTTCCTTGATGGCTTCCTTTATTTGTTCTGGTAACCTGTTATGATAAATTCCCGTTATGGATACACCTTTTTATTTGGAGTGAACCAATTACATTCCTTTAGTACCTCAAAAGCCCTGAACTTTCCAGCCGATTCTGCCACCTTAAACTTATCTTACGCCATTGCATCGACTCTTGTATCGCCGCAGGTACAAAATGACAAACTGAAGTATCATCCCCAGTAACAATTTGCTTCAAAATGGGATAAGGGTCTTCACTTCACAGCTCCAAAAAGGGCATTAACACGTACATTTGTTCCTGTCTTAAGTCGGTGCTGGCGTGAGCATTCTAGACACTAATCTTGTGCTGACTTTTGTCATTCCAAAGCTGTTTCTTCTTCAGACGGGCATCTTCCCAATGTGGTGGCGTCAGTGGGTCATCCTGGCCAATTTTGTCTTCTGTAGATTCTCTGCCATGTGTAAAAAGACCATGCTACTTTTAAATCTTTCTTTTACTTTGACACTCATCCCCATAAATAGCTTTTATCTCACTCACAATGGCTCGACGATATTTCTCTTGTTTGACAAGGAACTTTATAACGTCGTGGAGTGTGAGTCAATTGCCTGACAGCCTAACATCCCGACAAAAAAATACTTCATTGATTTTGTGTTTAAAAATTTATATGAAAATATCTTTTCATTTCGTACCATTCCTCTAAACAGTTTATTGAATAATGAGACGTATTTTACTGTAACTAACATAAATGAAAAATGAATTTAAAACCTAAATAATAGCATTTTAAAACGAAATCTTATAGTAAACACATTTAACAGACTGTTGGAAATTGTCAGATGAAACCCTTTGTTCTCTATATACAGTACGAAAGGAGCATTAGAAGTCTCATAACCGTAATAAAATTTAACTCATCCATCTATTTGCAAATAACGAAATTTGTGTAAATATAATATATGTCGTTGATTTTGCTGTTCCCTCTTTGAGAGGAAAGTCTACGAAGCGATTATTACTAATTTTTATTTTTAAATACACTTAAGATTGTAAAATACTTTTTTATACAAAAATTTGTTACTTTCTATAGAATGATCACTCTGGAGAAGAGACCTGCGCCACCCCTATTAAGGCTTAATAATAATAATAATCAACGGATCTAACCCAAAGGGCGCTTCACACAAAAAAAATCACAAAACAACTTACTGGCTAAAATTTATTTACTATGACTTATTCACTAAACGACATACAAAATGGAACTATAATAGTTTTAATATAATAGGTAACCAGGAAGAATCTGGTGTTTTCGTGGAGTGCATACTAGGAGTGGAAAAAATTAGGTTGTATTGTAACGGTCTGATTCTATAGGTTTTTATGTGATTGTCTAAACAAGTGCGTCTTTGTTGTTTTTTGGACTGTGGTAAGCTATCTGTTTGTCTCAGTTTATTATTCCATAACTTTGGTCCAGCTACCGAGAAAGCACGGTCACCCTGTTGTGAATGCAACTTACTTCAAATAATCTACTTGTATTGGATGTTGATGCTGAGTGAAGTGTTAGTTGTCTGTTTTGCAGAAAATATAATGTAGAAGTCGGTAATGTATTAAGAGACCACATTGTGAATAGCCTTGAGTATTTTTTTGAGGTATAACTTGTATTCGATCCTCTCTGGATATTTAAGCCAGTGAAGATTTTGAAGTTGGCGTGAGATATGCGCAAACTTAAAAACGCCGGTAAAGAGTTATACACGTTTTCCATAGAAAAAGCTTTGTCTCTATGAGACTTATACAATTTATCTTAATTAATAATCAGAATATTTTAAGTAATTTCTAGGTACGGTATTAGGTACATGAGTTTTCTTTAAGTAACATACCAGGGAGAAATAATACTTCAAAATTGCGTTTTAAATTTATTTGTTTGAGGTTAATAGATGAAAATATTTACAGTTGAAGAACTTTTGCACGTTTTCGTTAACATATGCAAATAAATATCTTATAATTTATATAAATTAACTTTGTAAACACCACTTATTTAAAACTTATTTATTGAAAAAAATCAACATATTTCGAAGCCAATGGCTTCTTCGTCAGGAAAACAAAAATAATATTTAAAAATCGAAGTATAGATCAAAATATTAAAAAGTTATATATGGAAAATGATAATATAAAGTACCTACTTAACATGAAAATAAATTTAAAAGATTACTATTTGCAAAAAAGACCTGATTATTTATAACATTCAATTTACTATTTACACTCTTTCTTATTTCCAAAATTTCTAAATTATCAAATTGTGATTCTGTATAATTTGTATGTAAAATTTGTAAACCCTTATTTATATCAAAATAATGATCCATAGCCAAAAGATGGTTAGAAAATTCGGAATAATTATAACTATTTAAACACCTAAGGAACACTTATAATTATAATACAAATTATTATTATGTCACCACAAAATAAATTTGCTATATTTGAAGAAGAAAATATCTTATAATTTAAATGTATAAATAGTTCTGAAAGTTGACTCGTCTATTGCGGGCACCGTATTTTGTTCAGGTACAATCTTCAAACCTTTTAAATTTACCTTTAACACGATTGGTTAAGCAACTTACGTCAACGCATGCACTTAATATGACATACATGAAGGAGAATGCATAATTTTCTCATTCATAATTAAATTTAATATCCAAGTACCCAGGAAGGCATACGAAAGAGAATCCATTAGATGTGAACCGCTTATGTGAATATGATAAGCGGATACAGTTAGTATTTTTTTTACAGATGTATTTCATATTTCAAGTTTAGTTAGTACAGTTTATTAATAGTATGAAATGTACGCAACTAGAAATTGGACCAAAAGAGGATATAATTAATAGAAATAAACTTTGTTTTCACTATTTTTTTATTGAAAATATCAATATGTTTCATAGCCCGTGGCTCCTTTGTCAGAATACAATTGTATCAAAAGAGGAATATTTGGAGGACAGAAAAAATAATGAGGCCACTTAATAATAAATTTTTGTTCTATATTTCATTATCAGTTGAGAAAATATATTCACATTGTTGTGTTTGTTAATATTTTTAACCTTAATTCATATAATATAATGTATGTGTTAACATTTATTATGAGCTAGATATTGTCTGGCTTTTGATTTCACTATTTTAAAGCATTGTACCTTTTGTTTTGTCTTTTCGGTAAAGGATGTTCTCACACAGTGTATACGACCTCTCTTTCTCTGCATTCATTCCGGTTTATGTGGTTTTCTCATCGTGTCACAGGAGTACTTTTACTCCGTCGGTGGTGTAGCGAGGAAACCGCTTTAGCATGAAAACAATGTCAATCTAGATGGCGAAAATATAGAACAGCTCTTGTGGTTTGCGGTGAGTCCCACTTCTCTTATCTGAATTCATCAAGGAAAAGGTCACTGATGTGATAGATGAGTGTTGACGTTAGTATTAAGAACTAGCTTGCAATACCTTATCGGAGACAGGTATTGTCGCGAGTTGAGATGTGTTTTGTGTATGTTACATCTATCAGCAGATATGTAAACATAGTATGCTTTCAAAATCTTTGAATTGACTGGTTTTGAAGCGTCAGTTGCCACGAGGTTCTTTCTTCTTCTTCCTCTTCTTCTTCAGCCTTCATCTCTCTACTACTGGATATAGGCCTCTTCCATACCCTTCCGTCCTTCCTTGTTATTTGTTAATTGTAGCTATTTCTCCCCACAGCAGTTATGTCGTCGGCCCATCTCTTTTGAGGTCTTCCGACGCTTTTTTTATTCTCCCTAGGTCTCCACTTTAGAACTCTGGGAGTCCGTTTTGTAGCATCCTGCCTTGCAATATGCCTTTCCCATTACCATTTTAGCTTCGCTACACGATTCATGATATCCGCTACTCTAGTTCTGTTCCTAATTTCATAATTTTTAAATCTATCTCTTAGGCTTATTCCAAGCATGGATCTCTCCATGGATCGTTGCGTGCATTTGCGCTTTTCACTTTTCTTTGGAAGAGCCCTTATCTCCACTCCATACGTCATCACTGGCAATATGCATGATTCAAAAGCTTTTCTTTTTGGGCTAATTGGGATTTCTTAGTTCTCGAAGATATGTTTGAGTTTGCCAAAGCAGCCCTGCTCATTCCTATTCATCTGGGCAATTGTGCTGTTTGGTTTGCTTTGTTCCTTATTATCTTGTGTCCAGGTATATATATTTATCCACTATTTCAATATTTTTGTTATTGATTGTGATGACTTTGTTTCCTGGACTCAATATTTTTGTTTTATTTATATTCATCTTAAGACCAACTTTGCTCGAAGCCTCATGTAGTTCTTTTATTATACTTGGTTCTTTATTTCAGATTATTAATGTTCACTTCTTGACGAGACGTGGAATTTCTCCGAAAGATGTTTTATTTTAAATACCCTATGTAACTGTAATGATTCTAGCATTTCTAATTTTTTATTTTGGTTTCAGATCGCTCACGCAATGCACTGCTGGCCACCGCGTGGCATGCAAATAGTGTAAATGCGTTGTTCATTTAATTCAGGTATGTATTACCAAAAACACCCCCAGCCACAATTCAAGCCACGTGTGTCGGTTAATTTCAACCCCTGTAATTCACCCCTTCAAGCGGTATTACATTATAATTGCTGTTCTGCCGAAATTTTGCGTATTTCGGAAAATCTAATCACTCGAAATGGGTAATTTTATAAAAAAAATATTCCACCAGCTTAATTTTAATCTGGATGTAGTCCGAGAGGTAAGATATTTAGAAAAATAATTGGATAATAAATATCTAGGCCGGTTTGTAATCTATGCGTACTAGGTTTAACCCAAATTTGTAGTGAAATGGATAATAATTTAACACAAATTTGTAGTGAAATGGATAATAATTTAACACAAATTTGGACCGGTCGTGTCGCGGGGCGTTCCGCTCAGCGCTTAATTTCTTCACCTTTTTACTATAGATTGTCAACAATTCAACATGTTCTTCTAATTAGGTGTATATTTTTAGCATACGCAAGAGAATCGTATATTAACTTTGCAAAACATCGGCTCCCCCAGAACGATTCTGCAACTCAAGTCTGAATAGATGTAAAAACAACTATTGTGTGGAAGGATGCTGTACTTACAACTGATAAGAAAGCTGAAGGATCTCTGATACATTATGAGAGGACCGAAATATAGTCTTAACCAACTACTTATCATCCAGGGGAAAATAAGTGGTTAAAGAAGCATAGTAAGAAGCCGCATCTCATGGCTGCGTTACTAGAGGGACTGGTATAAGTGTAACTCAACTCAGGTGTTCCGTGCGATGGTAAATAAAATCGTTATCGCCAGAATGATCGCCGACTTTCGATAAAAGAAAATTAATAATTTAAACTGAACTTACATTAAACCTTAATGTATTGCTATTGGTACAGATGTGACAATAGGTGAAATTCATATTTTTTTTAAATTAAAAAAATTACCTTTTGTTGAAATGTTAGATATTTAAGGATTTCTTCGGATTTTTATTTGTTTTATTTTTATTATTTTGCTATACTTCTTAAGTATGTTTTCTTCTTTAGTATTTATGAGTGAAATTAAATTCATGACGTTATTTCACACCGTAATGTCACAACTCATTAATCAAAAGCTAAAATCGCTCTTATGAAATCAAGTTATTTGTGAATAGTGTTATGAAAATAGCTAACGCCACGGGCGCTGTTAATTTATATTTATTTATAATTGTTATTAAATTAATAATGTTTTATTATGGTGATTGCTTTATTTGCTTCTTTTTACATTTTCTTTTTAATATTCAAGCAAAATGCATTTCGGTACATCGGCACTGTATTTTAGATGTTTTTCCCGAGAACTATCATTGATGCAAGTTACAGTTTTTTGTTGAATACCTTGAAAGCTATCTTCTAACGTAATGTTTATGTATACAACATAGTACGTGACTTTTTATGTGTGCCAAAGAAGTATAACTTCTTACACGCGTACATTAGTAGACCTCTTTCCACAAAAAAGACAATCGAATTAGTATATGTAAGCCGTTACGTTGGTTATAAACACCAACACAACGAAACAGTGTGCTTTGTATGCACGGCTTACACTTACTAATACGATTGCCTTTCTGAAATGGAAATAAGTCTACACGAACTATTACTGTACTACATTGCCTATTTCGTAATTAGGTAGCCAAGTTGTGAAATGTTGAATTTACCAATAAACCCCTGAACGCGGTTGCCGAGAACGTACTTGTTCTCTCATATGCAGAATTGCTTCTACACGATCTAACTGACCAACGAACGCTCAGGGTTATCTTACCAGGATTTTAAGCTTCAGTGGTTGTGGTCCATTCCCTTTACTTTCTTTCAGATTGGTTGGGGAATAGTATGGAGAAAGTAAAATAAAAAAACAGGGCCTGTATGGTTTTACATGAGGTTTATTACAATGAGATGGTATCCAGTCAATTCAGTACACAGAGAATAGTTCATAAGGCACAAATTCTACAGTATGTTATACAATTTATAAACGTGGTTTCATACGGGACAATGAAATACAATAGTAAAAGGTTTAAGAAAAACACAGCGCCGAATTATCAAGTATGACCCTGGTGGCTACTAAAGTCAAAATGGATGCTCCTTTATAATTTTATATATAAATAAAAATATTTGTTTATTACCAAATGGAGGTTGAGTGGGAGCTCTCATAAGGAGATTAAGTATAAACACAAACAAACTCTTGAACCTCTTCTAAGGTTTTTTGTTCTTTAAGATGTTTTTAACCTGATCACTATAACGAAATTTAATCTCAGTCGGGTCCACTACAGAATATTAATTTACATATAGTTAAGCTTCCAGAGGTCGGCCCAGTAGAGGCTCATGGGATGTATGGATAAATATGAACAGGGATTGGAACAGACTTTATGTTTCCTATTTTTAAAGTTACATCACTTGAGTTCGATTAATGTCACTTGGTTATCCTTTTGATAACTTTTTGTAAATAGTTTGCGAATGTTAGAGATTAGCCATAATTGGCTCCTATAAATTATGTATAGATATAAACAAACACTCGAAACCTGTAATTTTTCTTCGGAGTATGGAGTGGATCGACCACCTTTAGTAAGGGTGGCAGCCCTGACCAGCTGTAGGAGGCGGCGGACGGTTGTCTTCCGTCAGCTGATCGGTCGGAATGCCCAAGCGGAGGGGCCGAAGTTGATGACGATTTTAATGAAGAAGACGCCAATGACGGCTGAATCTTATGAAGTCCAAGAGCACGGTATTTTTATTAAAAGTTAAAAGAACAGGCGTTGTTTAATAGGGCACGAAAATGATTGTTTTTATTATACCCCTTGTTGGCGGGGAATGTTCATGACGCCAATAGTAATGTATTATATTTTTAGAAAAAGGCGCTCGAGGCGCTTGCGATGAACTTTTTTAACTTTTGTCTACTTCACCCTTAGTCGTTTATAAAACATAGAGAACGATTATTATTATGTATTTATTGCGAGACCGACATTGTCTCACACGACGAACTCGTTACTATATGCGTTTAAACTAGTTGAACACACTGTTTAACTTTATAACACGGCGGGAAGTATATTATTTGCGTTTAAATCATTTGAACACACTGTTTAGCTTTGTAACACGGCGAGAGGTATGTTATTGGCTCACATTTGAAAATTAACAACAAACAATTCCGACACCGTAACTTTTATGCAAATGGCGGCCGTAATTTGCTTAGGGCGGGCGGCGTAGCTGACGCACCTCAGAGCTCGGTTCCCGGATGATGACTGGTGATGACTGCCCTGCCGGGCGCGAGGCTATCCTATATTAGGGCGGAAGGCTAGCGGAAGAGGGTGCGGGGGGGGGGTCTCGCGCGCCGGTACAGCCGCTCCAAGAGTATGGCAGCGCGGCCTGCCGCGGCACGCCTTCCGTCTCCTGCTCGGAGGCCCCGCGAGGGCGGTTGACAGGGATAATATCATTGTGTGTGTGACTCGTAAGCCTGTGTGTATAACCTTCGCGCCCTGGCTCCGGCCGCCTCGCTCGGCGTGTGCGATTTCGTGTATTATTATGGTTACGACGGAATATGTAATATTTACTTATTTATGTTTATTTTGTTACGACAGAATAGTAATACTTCCTTTCTGTTTATATAAAAGGAAGCATTACAGTTGTTGATTATTTTCATGATACGAACGGCACAAGATTGATAGTTCCTTTGGTGTTGAGGAGTCAGCTGCCATTTTGCTAAGTTTGATTCGATCACAGACCATTGGTCCGTGTTTGCACGCTGCTTGATGTGCTCAAAGGAATTTTGGACCAACTTTATAGAGAATTGTACGTTAACTAAGTTGGATAGAAACTATGAAGTTGTGTTGTTCGCAGTACACCAAAACAGTATCTTTGAAAGGATCGTGTTTAATGATTACACAGCGTACGCACAGATGTTTTCTCACTTGTATTCACCATATAAAAAAGTAACCCATAAAAACCACGTTTTTATTATAAAACGGAGTGTTTCTTAGAACAAACATGATTTTACAAAATAAAAAGTAACCCACAAAAACCAAATTTTTATTATACTCTCTTTCTTTGTAAAATATAACAACAATTAAAGACGAATAAAAACATATAACATAACACTAAAATTCTGGAATAAAGTTATATTTATTTATTTAAACTACGGTAATTTAATATATTTCTAAAATGTCAGATGTTTTGAGCTTTGATAAGAAACTTCATGCTTTGAAGATTAAATTCTAAAAACATTTGTCAGTCAATTTAGATTTTCGAAATTCGTAATGAAGTACCTATTATGTATACCGATGGAGTAATTCAAATTTAGAAAATATTCCGCGACGTTATCGGGCCGCCGTTGCTAGTAATCAAACAATTTGAAAAAAACATTAAAATTTCTAAAAATCCGAAATTATACTATAATTATTATTTTTTTTAACGAAAATTTGATAGATCTTCTTGATCGTCACCACGAGTCTGCTTGCAAAGTTTCAGCTCGATTAAATCACGGGAAAAGGGTCAAAAATCGATCCAAAGTTTTTTCGACGGCAAGCAAGCAAGCAGACGCTACGAGTTAATATAAAGGGAGTAAAAAAGGATAAATTATGATAATTTAATTAATGTTTTTCATCCATGTTCACCACACGGATAATACGCCACGTTTGAAAAGATTATCATGCGAAGAGATGTCAACGACATAGTGTTTCTATTTAAATTATTATTAAAAGTATATTAGACTGCCCTGAACTGATACGGATGGTCTTGTATAATATACGAAGACAAACAAGACATCTAGAAGTAACCCACAGGAATAGCTATGCCTTAAATTAACTGGTAACACGCGTGCATAGCATTGAAATTTGTTGAAATTTTTCGTTATAGGAGCATACCATTGTGTAAAATAAAATGATTACGTACTATAATATGTTTTTATTGTAACCACGCATTGGCCCATAAAACATAAAATGTGAAATAAAAAAATAAATAAAACAACGTTATTATATCATTAACAATAATTATGAAATTAGAGGAAAATTCACAAAATTTCGCGAATTCGAAATATATTAAATTTCTCCCAAATCAAGTGATACGCACATACACTCGTTCAAACCCACTCAAGGGCGAGCATGTCAAATTTTATGTTCCAAGAATTGTGAAGACGCACTTCTTAAAATTGGTTTACTTCGTATCAGAGATGTTTTCTCTTACACGGTTTCAGTAACACGAGCTACGGAAATTTTCACGAATAACATAATGTTTATTTCAACAAATTCTGGGTAAACAATGACAAACGTGACGTAATGTTTATTTCAACAAATTCTGTGTAAACAATGACAAACTTTACGACGAGTTTATTTATCTTATGGTAAATGAGTAGCTTGTTGGTCTTGTGGTAAGGACTTTCGCCTCGTCATCCAAAGGTCGTGGGTTCGAATCTCACTACAGACCAGCAAGTTGGTTCTAAATGGTAAGAATATTGATGTGACACGTATTCCGTGTTTGCATCTCTATTTAAAAAAAAATAAACTAGCATAGTGATCTAATAGTCGGGAGTTTGGTGACTAGGAAATGGAGTCTCATTTTAGATTGGGATGTTAGACTTATTTTTTATAGCACAGGCGATAGCTTAGCTTGCAAATAAAAAATTGTCTTACTGTGGCATTGGTAACCGTTGCACTGTGTAAAGTGATCACTTAAGCCAGCTAATACAGTTCATAAGCCAGGGCATATAGTGGTACTAAAGGTGGTCCTGGGATCACCTTGTAAAGACTTCAATACACGTTTCCCATATATAAAGCTTGATCTCTGTGAGACTTTCACAATTAATCTTATTTAATAATTATCCCTCTGCGGACAAAATAATACATATAAAAAATATTAAAAATTTATACTGGTGTATAAAAAGAATAAAAAATTTTTATAATAATTTTCAGGCGTATTCTAGTGTATATGTTACATAATTCGGAAGAATATCAAATGTACATTAAAAATAATATGATTAGTACTCCACTTTAAAATAAACAGGTATCTTTATCAGCTGCGAAATCTGTGCTAACTATGTCATGGAAACGACCATAAATATCTCTATGCCTCTAACATAGTCCATTTGAATATATAAAAGAAACTGATCTAAAACAAATAAACTACTTTTCAAAAATTGACAATGCGTGATTGTTCTAATGGTGGAATTGGTGAACGTTGCATTCTGTAAAGTGATCACTAAAGCCAGCTCATACAGGCCATAAGCCCTGGACCAGCCTGTAAAGACTTCTATAAATAATATTAATTAAAAATAATAAAATTAATATGTAAAATCAATTTCTAAATAATGTATAGTACGATCCTTGTATATTTATTATACATGAATTGTGCCGATTATTTTTTCAATAGATTTAGTTTTTTTTTTTCGTGTAATAACATTGAGTGTCTATGATGTTGCTATGATATATTTTCCTTTTCTATATAATTCGGTCCATACTTTAAGATATTCAATTCTTCAAGTAAAATATGATTGAGTGATGTGCGTGATCAGGCATTCGAAAAAAAGTGGCAAACCAGTTTATTTTAGGGTGGGCTAAAAGGATTTTATAGTTGTTCCATTTTGGTAGTTTAGTTCAGTCCTTTTCGATAATATTTTTCCAGTTAAAATTGACGGCGTTGTAAGTATCATTTTGAAACAACTAATACGTCAATATTTCTTGTGAAAGCTAGGTAGATAGTAGCTGCTTTGAAAACAAGGCTAAAACTATTTTTCATACCAAAAAATGGGTATGATCATATAAAAATCAAATAGGCCTTTTTTAAATACTTAAATAACATATGCAAATGCTTCTCAGATTACGTTTAAGTATCTGGTGTGACTAGTAATCTTAGACTACTTATAAGTAATCCAACAGAAAGATCCACAGTGAATGGGACTCCCCTCTTACTCAGGAGTTTTTTATGAGCAAAAGCTCCTACATTGGTCCTGTTCATTTGTCGCCTTGTTGACATGTATTTTATACTACAAACTAGATCGTGCTGCCTCGCACTGGTTGTATTTATAAGTTCCGTCTTCTTTATTTTTATGAAACAGAAACAGTAAATGATTTATGAAAAGTAATTGAAAATGTGAAAATTACACAGCGCAATGAGCTTAACTAGGCAGTAATATGATGAGTTAAAAAAAGTATGTATACACACCAACCGGTTATTGTCTGGATTGGGTGTAAAACATAGTACGCTGGTACGATATTTGGATCCTCGATAAGCTTTGGCCACTCCGATCTGTCCTCTGTCAGTTCCATGACGACCGCACATTTGTCCTGGATAAAATTATCTATCTATTGCAGCGATATTCCATAAACCATCATCATAGCACCTTGCATGAGACAGTCAATCAAACTGTTGGTCATCATCCTTAATATTCTTCTCCAGCTTTCTTCTCTCCATTGCTAGATATAGGCCTGTTCCAACTTCAACATGTACATCATTTTCCTACAAATTGGACCAACTGTATTTACCTCCTTTATCAATACACTTGACCCAGTAGTCCAAAAGCTTGCGAATTTCTTTCTCCTTGAAGAAAAAGGTTTTTGGTTGGTCACAACTTTTGCACCACTTGCTGCGCACCTCAGTCCGTTGGAAACCGCGTAGGATGATTTAATAGGCAGAACCATGAGTGATATTCAAAGATGCTACCGATGATGACTCTCCTAATCACTAGAACCAATCCTCGACATTGCTGAATCTTGTCGTCCATGGTGGAGGTTAACGGGCACTCTTCCCCTGTTCTCGCCTCTTTTAAACTTTATCATACATAATAAAAACATTTTGACGTAACAAAACACTGTCTGTCCATATTGTGATATAAGTTTATGATGATTTTTAGCCCCTTTCACATATTTCGACCAGATAAATCGGATTACTGCTCGTTTCTCGGTGCAAACTGCTAGCGGAACGGACATGCTTACACTGTAATATCTAAAAGGCAAATGACGCGATCGGGATCAAATTTCTCACATGTTCATTACCAACTCTAAGTATGCACGAGCAGAAAGCAAATCTTGAAAATGTGTTATGGAGTAAGTGTAGATAGTTTTTGACTCACCCCCATTATATCATAAACGTCAAAGAATTAATAGCTTTTAAAGATGTAACGAAATTTTCTAATTGACTAGAAAACTGGGATACCCGCTGAATATATACGTTCTAGGTAAATTAACATTTCTAAGTAAAATTATTTGAAATGGGCATTGTTTTTATTATCAAAAAACATATTTCCTTTATTGTCCTGGTGAAAATTTTAAATAGATTTACGAATAAAAAGCACCTAATGAAACTAGTTTTTGCTCTTGTCTAGTCGCCGCGTGTGCCCGCCGACAAATAACAAATATAACAATAAGAACAGTCAAACGGTCGACAATGTTTAAAATCATAATTATATTGTTAATGAGTTGGATAAGAACCATGTTAATTTTGAAATATATTAATCTTTAGACGAAGAGCAGCCTAATTGCAGAAGGGATGTCTCCCTCTGGGTTTGTTGTGGGTGCATGCAGCCACGATGCATTTCTAACGTAAATAAATCTAACGGCGTGACATGCCACCGCGTTCGTTAAACGACGAGCATCTAACAGCGTTGCATATAACGAAACAAACGCTTTGGAATGCAACCTATGTAGTCTCGTCTTATTATATGTGAACTCATTACGAGGTAGAAAATTGACTATCCAGGCTGTTTCAATTTTCTTGGTGCTTTCATGTCTTAAATGTGTGGTAAAAGTGTGGTTTAAAGTTTTAAAAATCTTTTCTCGTATTTTATCCGTTCAACCGACATTGGATATCATGTTGGCTACAAAAAAAAAAAGTAAAATTTATCAGGGGAGAGGGATGGGGAGTTGTCATCTATGTTGCCCGCCAGGTTCTAAGAAATAAGTATGCATAATTTGTACATCTATATTACCCACCGGATTCTAAAGAATAAGTATGCAAAATTTGGAGCGGATCGGTCAAACGGTACAGATTTGCATGAAGAATATTTCGGGGGGGGGGGGGGGGGTAAAATGGGAGGAGGGAATTTTCATTTATGTTATCCGCCGGGTCCTCAAGAATAAGTTTACACAATTTGAGTCAGATCGGTCGAACGGTACAGATTTGCATGGATATATGGAGTAAATGGGGAGGCGGGAAATGTTACTTATGTTATCCATCGGGTCTTAAAAAATAAATATGTAAAATTTTATTCAGATTGGTCTTGACTTCTATATATATCCTTAATTAAAAAAAAATTATCGAAATCAGAGAATTAGTTCTCGAGATATCATCAAAAAAGCCGTTCCATACAAAATGTGCGAGAAAAAGGATTTTCGTCATAATTTTTTTTTTCGTAATTTTTTCAATGTTTTAAATACAGATTCTGCTATTCGGAGTGGAGATAAATCTAACAAATTAAAGATCATACATAACAATCGGTCCAGCCGTTCTTGAGTTATAAATGGTATAACTAACCCGACTTTATTTTATATATACAGGGTTATTTGGAAAACATTAATAACCTTGCAGGACTATATTCCTCCCTTGATTATGATTCGAAAATGTTCAAGCTATTATGACCTAATATCAATAGTTAGGAGATATGCGACACCAAAGTTTGCATTTTTTTTCAATATTTCTGAATTATTTTTTTGTAAAACGTTAGACTATCATCATAGTAACTCATATTGAATATTAAAAATTCATTCCCTTTAACACAAGTCAAATAAAAAAATAAAACCTTCGAATTCCAATTGGAAAACATTCCAATTGGAATTCGAAGGTTTTATTTTGGATCCAAGTGGATCTCGACTTCTGGAGTGAACGGGTGTGCTTGCCATCAATTCAAAACAGAACTCGAAATACAAGGCGCAAAAATACCTTTGAAAATGGCCAGTGCTATCTGTCCGAAACGTTGAGTACAATATAACAGTCTTTCTCAAGACTACAATACGCGGGTTATCCTAGAAAATAATCCTTCATCTTTTACCGGCGAAAATCTTAATATTAACATATATATATATATAGATATAAAAAATATAGTTTTCGATCCGGAGACCGAAAGTTATACTCAAATTGAATAAAAGATACTCTCAAATTGAATAATACATACGTAATTTTGTCGTCATTTGACAACAATCTGTCGCTATTGGAATCGCGCCATTAAAAGTCCTACTCTATGTAACTTGTAATAATGTTTTGGTATAAATATTTTAAATTAGAGATAGAATTCCCGAATTACTCAACAATGTAATGAAAAAAATAAGGATATCAGAATGAAACTAGAGAATGATCAGATAGTTACATAAATAAATGAAAATACCAACAAAATCAATTAATAAATATTTAAATTATTTCCGAGTTTAGTTCTTTCTTATTTATTATGCATTATTCATGTGTTTGCCGTAATTATAAATTAAGGTAGAATGCCGACTGGCATAATTCCAGGAGCAGAATACGATTAACAGTTTGTAATTTATTTTCCACATGATAAAACAATTTTCGTCAAAGTTTGGTTCCCTTCCTTGATAAGTTCGGACTTCGGTAATTTGTATGCAGAGCAAACACATCTGATTATATTGGCCTGGAATATTGGCAGAGCCTTTTGAACTAGCGCTGTACAGGGTTAATATAGGGGATGCTTGGCGGCAATTTAATTCAGATAAGACATAACTTAAAAAGAACCTGACGCGAATAAATTCAACACAAGGAAAAACGACCTGTAATGTGAGATTAATTTTTCAATTAAAATGTTAGTTTAAGAAAAAAAAAAACGTAATTTTGTATGAAAATTCTTTTGTGGTGCATCTCGATATTTCAATATTAACTAAATTAAACTTAATATCACTTGGAAATTATAAAATCAGAGTAACTTGTTGGTATAGTGACTCTCGCCTAGTAATCTGGTGGTCGGTGGTTCGAGCCTTATTACAGGACACCAGCAAGTAAGTTCTATTTTCATACCACAGACTTTTAGCTTAATTTGAGAAAAGTAAGAATATTGATGCTATCTGAAAAAAAAAAGATTTTGCATAATTTTAAGCTACGTATGTATTCTTGTTGTCTGACAGGAGAATTTTTATCTTTATAAAATTCTTGACTGTTTATGAGATTGTCCTGAAGTAAATTATTTAATAATGTTTCTACCGGGAAATACATAACTATTTATTGCCAGCCTGGAAATTTAAATTATATATTTTTATAAGTGTGTTCATAGAAACATTTACTGGATTTTCTCAAAGAGGATAATCACTAAATTTAGATTAATTACAGAAACCTAACAGGGACGAAGCTATTTATATGGGAAACATGTATGGAAACATGTATGTCTTTATTAAAAAAAAATCGTTATAGGGCGGCCACAGGGCTTACAACCAGTATTTGAGTGTTCACATTACAAAATGCAACGTTCACCGATTCCACCATTAAAAAACCCTCCATATAAATAGCTTTATCTGTATGAGACTTCTATAATTTATCTAAATTTTATGATTATCGCTCTGTGGACAAAATATAGTAAGAGTATTTTTAGAACATACATTTAATAATATTTTGAATACAAACTGTTCTTTAAAATGAGTAAAAAAATTTCAAAAAAAATTTCAG
>JADDOH010013462.1:0-26692 GCA_016648135.1 Agrypnia vestita | reverse complement strand
TCTGATATAAATGAATAATAAAAACCCACATTTTCGTAAAAAACGCCGAAATATGCATTTGCAGTGAATGTACCGCCTTAAGTATATTACCTAATTTATATGATTTTTGGGGTTATTCTGACTGATGTCTTGTCCACAGAGCCATGCTCAGCAAGTGCTGTTGAGTCGCAGTGTGTTTGACTTGAGGTTTCGAGTTCTGCCGTCCGTGGCCTCTGCTCTCCAGGCCCTGTGGAGGGATCGCGGTGTACGGCTTGCTGTTGCACGGGGTTACGAGTATGAGTTAAATGATTCTGCTTTGTAGTAAGTTGTTTTTTAAATCTATCTTACATAAAATGACAGTATGAGCAGCATTAATTAAAAGTGTACTGGCTTCGTTCTCCGCACAAGACAATACCTAGCTTTCCTGTGTTAGGAGTATCATTGAGGAAGTGTCTTAGATTTTAAGTTCACATAAACATAAAAACATGCCGATTATACACAAACCAGCCACTTTTAGGGTTGATAGTCCAGCTTTGCTGTAATGCATCTCCCTGAGGGTACCAGGAAGGTCCTCTGGATCAGTCGAAACGTTGAGCCTCTCCCTCTGTAGCACCAACTCATGACAATTTTTTTTTATATATTGCTTGCCAAACATGTTCAACACTAAATTTGGTGACAAGCCACAGTCAAAATTCTATCTTTATAAAGTAGCCTTTCACTTCACAGCTGATTGGAATTTTCTGGGATATTCTGCCGTGTTTCTACAACCTAATTACTCCAGCGACGAATTCCACAAGGGATTGCAGTTGAAAGTCTGAAGAAACATTTTCTGGTGAATGAATCGTCAACACGGTATTACATGCCAATACTTAACCACAACATCAACACTCGCAACAACACATCAATAAGCCTTGATGATGGACCACCGAAACTTCGGCCAGAAAGGTTGTAAAAACACGGCATAATACCTAGGAAAACACAAACCAGAAGATACATTAAAGGAGTACTTCCAGTATTCATTTTTTTTTACATTTATCTTTACGACAATGAATGTGTTAATTATTAATTTGTACCAGAAGGTATACACTAGGTTAGATAAAAATATCTGTGAGACTTTGTACTAAAATAAAATTAATAAATTTAACATTTTTTGTAATAAATATGACAACATAATTTATATTTTGCTCTTTAGCTTATTTGACAACATGGACCGACTTTTAGATGAGAAATATATTCCTACACCGACAGATGTATTGAGAGCTCGAGTTCGCACAACAGGAATTTTGGAAACACACTTCAATATTGATGATGTCATTATAAGGTGGGTTAAAAACTATCCTTTTCTTACTATGTACATATATATAGATTTTTGAAAAAGAACAGAATGAAAGATAGATGAACTTTACTAATTAGGTACATACTCAGATTTCTAGTAAAATGGTTTAATTTATTAATATATATATACAGTAAAATTCCATTAATTCGAACCCCGATAATTCAATATTCACCATAATTCAAAATTCGCAACTAGTGCCGAAATGTTAATTTCATAGTAGGTTAACCTCAGTAATTTGTTATTCGAAATAATTATTAGCCCCTTGCGCTATAAATCAGTACTTAAATTTTAGTTCACATAATTCAAAATATACAAAATTGAAAAAAAAAATTGAAAATAGATTTTTTTCTCAAGTGAGAACAAAACAAAAAAACAAATATAAAAAACAAAACAAATAAGTCAAAAGGGTACTTATATATAAATATTGCATTCTTTGTATTAGCATAATAAATATTGCATTTTCAAAAAGATTTCTTGAAATATGCAAAAATACAGACGCTTTTAACAAAACTAATGAGTTTTATTACAATTATTTGTTTTTGTACCTTTAATTTCAAATTAATGTAGTTATGCATAATTCGAAATGGTTTTTTTGGGTCCCTTAAATTTTGAATTTATGAGATTATATCACAATCTCCGACCAATTTAACCGTTTTAGTACTGAGCCATTTACTTTAATTTCTATTGGTACAATAGGAAAAAATCATAGCTGCACACAAACTATAAATTTGATAAAATATAAACTTCGCGGACACTCGCCAAGTTTATATTTTTTACCCATCTAACTCGCGCGCGAAGACACAGTGATGTGAGCAGCGCCATCACGTTTCACGCAATTTTAGAGAGGATGCAGAAGAAGCATCCTCTCTAAAGTAGGAAAAGAAAAAAATTTATATAGTAGCTTATTATATAATAAATTAAATACAATTAAGTAAAGAAATGTACATACACTTATTATAATTAAATCCTTGCGTTTAAACTGTAATTACAGTTTTGTAAGAGATAATTTAAAATAAATAAAAAAAATTAAAAAATATAAATAAATAAAAAAGCGCGATGGCGCTTCTCAGCACTTTAACGGTTAATTACATAATTCATTCTACTTAGTTTGTTCATTATTTTAGTTTATTCAGTATGCTTTTGTTGCAATCCACCATTTTGGGCTGTATTTCAATGACCATCATCATGACATCAGATAATTGTGTGCAGGTGGTAAGAAGCTATGGAATGTGGTCCAAAATCTGCTATGCTAAACACTAACTCTTGACAGAATAATAACATATGGGATTATTCATTGAATTTTGAAAACAGTTCTGTGTCAATCTTACAAGTATGTAATATGGTGTTTTTTTTTACTTTACATTGCCTAAAATATATATGAGAAGTGTGTATTCTATATATACTCATTTTCTTCCCATATTTCAAAGAAAGGGGTTATGCGTCACATATTGATCTCTATGTTCCTAGTATATCACGGGTAGGCACTTCACCATTTGGGAATAAGTCAAGAATACAACCGAACTTGAATTTCAATGAAAGAAAAATTGTTCCTGGTGTAATACAGGGTCCTGATTACATAAATGAAGTCAAATTTTCCCGCTTGCTGGTTTAAAAGCAGTTATTTCAAGTTTAAAAATGATACATTTTGACACTTCATGCCATAGATGTCCATATAATAAAACGAGAAACCATAGAAAATTAGTGTTAAATCTAGATGTTGTATCACGTCCCACACAAAAGGCCAATTTTGTATTAAAAATGGAAATAAGTGTAGGTGACGTATCCGGTAGGAAAAAGGCCAATTTTGTGTTAAAAACGGAAATAAATCTAGATGACGTATCCGGTGGGAAAAGGCCAATTTTGTGTTAAAAACGGAAATAAGTCTAAATGACATATCCGGTAGAGAAAAGACAAATTTTTTGTTAAAAACGGATTCAAATTCGCAATGATATTTTCTTAGGTAATATGGGGCGTACATTATATTGCACGGGGCGCGGCGCAGCGCGCCGGCGTATTGCGGTATCGTATAGTTGACATGTTTGATAATGAATGGGCCCACTTATGATAAACGTGTTTTGTCAATTTCTACACTTCTACGGTGTGAAGTGTCAAAATTTATCATTTTTAAACTTGAAATAACTGCTTTTAAACCAGCAAGTGGGAAAATTTGACTTCATTTATGTAATCAGGACCCTTTATTACACCAGGAACAATTTTTCTTTCATCAAAATTCAAGTTCGGTTGTATTCTTGACTACAGCCCACCATTTGTTCCGTATATGTCAACAGTAAACATCTAAAACATGGTGACAGGTCATTTTACAGATTAGTTCTTTGAATAAATACCACTTTGAAATTTCTTATTTTATCTTTGATTCATTAACAGATTTAGTTAGGGCACAGAAAAAAGTTTTATTAAACGGCAAATGGTAGTTAGATACATGTGTTTCCGGATCGCTTATAATAATATTTGTTTTATTTTTCAGTGTTTATGATGTCGGTGGTCAGAGATCTCAGAGAAGAAAATGGATTTATTGTTTTGATGATGTCAAAGCAGTTCTTTTTGTTGTGTCACTAAGTGCTTACGATATGACACTCGTTGTAAGTCAATCATAGTTTGATCACAAGTATGACATGTTAGTTGATAGACTTGTTGTAATATAAAAATTGTATATTACAGGAGGATCCAGCTGTAAATAGGATGCAAGAAAGCCTTAGCTTATTTTCTCAAATTATTAACAATCGTTTTTTTCGTGAAGCCTCATTTGTGCTATTTTTCAACAAACTGGATCTATTCAGAGATAAAATTTTGCATTCTGGACGTCATCTTAGAAATTATTTTCCTCATTACAAAGGTATGTGACATTTTTTATTTTCTTTGTAAGCTGCATGCAGCCACATAGGCAGGTTGGCAATTAAATTAGAGTGGGGTTACCCAGCCCTCTCCTTATGCTATTATTTTTCAAGTTGTCACTGTAGTTCGGGACTGGGAAATGGTGGCAATTATTAAAAAATAGTTAATTTGCAGAAAATGCAATTCAAATCAGCCAGATGGGTGCCACATTTGCTCACAGTGGAACAAAAACGGAATCATATGACAGTTTTGGAGCACTGGTAGACATAATTATGTCTCTGATTATGCAGTCTGAAAGAGTTTCTGCGGCATTTCGTGACTGTTGACGAAGCATAGATCTATCACCCCAGAAATGGAAGAGTGGTAAACTGGGCAAAGCCTGCTCCCAAGAAGGTGAAAGTGGTTCTGTCTGCCGAATTTTTGGGGTTCGTGAGGCATCATCTTCACCGACTATTTGAAGAAGGAGAATGATAAGGCAGTATCATACTGATTTATTGGGTCAATTTTACACTGAATTGATGAGAACACAGCCCCATTTGGCAAAGAAAAAAGTACTCTTTCACTATGACAACGCACCAACACAGCAAAACTGGTTGAATTACACTACAAATTGCTGCCTCATCCACACCGTATTCTCCATACTTGACCCCAATTATTTTTTTTCCAAACATGAAAAAATGGCTTGGCAGAAGGTGATTCACGTCAAACTTGGAAGTCATCTCGAGGCCTATTTTGTTGAATTTTAAAAATCGTATTTTAATATGGCTTGTAAATTGGAATATCTCTGGAATAATTGTCGAGTTGAAAGGAAGGCTGTGTTGAGAAATAAATCAAAATTAAAAATTATTTTCTTTTCCCAAAATTGGTACTTATTATACAGCCCCTGTATTATGGTCGAATCCCCAATAAGTGTCTATCAAAACAAATGCAACCGATCATTCCAATGACTTATTTTGTATCTGAATTTTATCAATTCCTCAATGGTTTATAGTGGTATATAGCATGAAATAATTCTAAACTAAACTTTGATGCATTACGTGTTTTTTTTAATTTTTAAGGTCCTGATAGAGATGTGGATAGTGCAGCCCTTTTTATTCAAGCTGAGTTTTCACTAAGAAATAAAAATGAAAATAAACTGATATTTCCACACTTCACTACGGCAACAGACACTTCCAACATCCAGGGAGTATTTCAGGTTGTCATGGATATGGTGATGGCAGACAATATGGGCCAAGTAACCCTTTTATAAGTTAAACACCAATTGTGACAGAATAGTATGTTATTAAAAATTAAGTCTGGCAAGAAATAAATAATTATCCAGAGATAAAAAATTTATGCATTTCATTTTTAAAGACTACAATTATGTTTGGCGAAAAAAATGTAAATTGGTATGTTTTTTTTAATGTTAAGCAGTGCTTCACCAAAGAGGTTAAAAGCATTCAATGTACTTTTACACTATGGTTTATCAACTTTGATAAGTGAACATATTCACCCTCATAAGACTACAATTGTATTCTTCTAACTTCTTTGGACTTGTGATGGTTATCATAATTGTTTTTTTTTTTATTTCAACTAAATTTTGTTCTAATTTTTAAAACTCATTTTTGAAGTAGCATGTCCATACAAAAATTTATTATCTTATGTATGGTATGGTATTTACCTAATAATGCAATTTTCTTAGCAAGTCTGCAAGTTTTGAATCGGGTCATTGCAAAATATCAGATTAACAATAGGCACGATGACAGATTTTGAAATAACATTCTATATTGTAGGTACACGTCTACTATTAATTAAAATAACATTATTTCATTAATAAACTAAGTTTTTACGCAAATGATTGCATTTTCATCTACTTATTTTTAATTTCGCTTAAAAACACCCTCAGCCGTCATTTCGTCTACGTGATGTCAAGCCTCAGTAAACATTTCATTGTGTCTATGGCAACGGTGATGGGTACTGAGGTGTGACGTCATTCGCTCTGACCGGTGTTTCAGTTAAAATGGCGGATTGCACAATTTTATACCTTTATTTTATTGAAAATCTTATTAATCTCAATGTGCATATTAAAACTGTATCATTTTTTAGAATCCTTTCAAAATATTTTCTTCTCTAAAATCACTTATTCTTTAATACTGTCATCATGCCTATTGCAAGCTGAAATTTTATATAAACAAATTCATCTATTTTCATTGTCAATATTTCCATTTGTTCGTGTAAGTTGTCTTTTTATAAAGTATTTGTTACTAGATTTCTACAGATCATTTTGTTCACTTGTAGAGGTTTCTTTTCATTCCAGAGAATTTTGATCATCATAATGCTTATTATTTATCTGTATGACGTATTTCGGTAGCTCTTTTACCCCTCACAACTTTCAAGAGAGTATTCTCTTTCTATACATGTTAACTTTGTTGTTTACATTTTAGGGTTAATTTTAAAGAATCATACACTTATTACATTTAGTGAGTTAAATACTAAGTAAGCTTTGTAAAAGCATATTTTGATCTACGCATGATGATCTGTACCTAAATCATTCCTTCCTATCGATAAGACGCTTTTACTTAATAATATATTGTATGTAACCAAGTTTCATGGTCATCGTGTTGAAACTGGGACCTCATGCTGATTAATGCTTTTATATATTCGTTTACATAAGCAAATAAATACACTAAACTATAAACCAGGATTTACTGGTCATTTTCATGTTAAACTGCAATATTCTTTACAACAGTAACAATAATTTTAAACCACAATTCACTTTTCACTTTATTTGCTCCAACTTCAAACTCTGACTCAAAGCTAAATGGTGTAATATATTTTTATATCATTATATTTGTAAACTTTAAAAAAAATCTGTCGTTAATTAGGTAAGCAGATAGAATAAAATGCTACTCAATCTTATAATGCATATTTAGCTTCTTAAACACATAGAATTTTAAGATTAGCAATAAAACTGATGATTTCATATATGCAATAATGACCCTCTGGTTGCTTTTAAGACTTGCGTGTACCTGAAACATTTTAGAATGAATAACCCTATCGGTGTCATAGAAAAAAATGTTTGCCTGTGAATTATTATGAAAAAATATTAATTCCATCCCTAAATAATACTTTTGAAATGATTACATGAAAAAGATTAATAGCTTGAGATTTGAAATGATTACATGAAAAAGATTAATAACTTGAGATAAGAAATCATTTTCTCTTAAATTATTTTTGAAAAGTTCATATAGATGCTCATACGAGACTCTTATTAAATTATAAAAATCTTATAAAAACAAGCACTAGTTACCTTGCTTCCATTTTCTCTTGCATCTTGCAATTCCAAGATACAGGTTCTTTTTTGCAAATTTTTGTCCAGCCTCATTTCAACTAGTCAGACACTCATTTCCGAATCCAAAACAGCAATCCTACAAACTTCGGGCTTTCTGCCAGCATGACTGTCAGTATATTGAAGGTTTTACATTAAATACTCCTTTGTAGGTCCATGAATGACAGTACAAATTGTGTTCATGTATGTGTACTGCCATATTATACTTCACACATTGATTCACTATAAATCTTGATTTAGTACAAATTTGCTTAATCTTTAGATAAATTTGGCTACTGTTTATCAGTTGACCAAACAATTATTTTTATGTACTGTATAGAAGTGTTCAAATTCATCATGCGTGTCTATTGAAAAATTCCTTATTCTATGGGGATGAATTGAATCAAAGGATTTATATTTTTTCATTTTCCCTTCTCTACTTTTAACCCAAATATGGAGCCGCTGTTACATATAACAATATCTTCATTATATTTTACATTAACACAGTTACATATGGATCTATTCACATAGACAGCTGAATTGCCATGAAACACAGAACATAAAAATTGTACTTCATATATATTTGATACAAAATTTATATGTTACATTGTCTATGCTTTATGATTATGAACAATAATTACTAAAAATGAAAATTTTAAAGTACAAATACTTACATGTATTTAAAATCAAAAATTTCATCCGTATTCCGTGGCATTGCTGCACTGTCTTTCTTTTAAATTATGTAAAATAAAAAATTGATCTACAATAAAAGCTCTTTAAAACTAAAATAAAAAATAGGGAATCAAAATTTAAAAAAAAATGGAATTTCGAATTATGGAAGTAGAATTTAGTAAGCTTTCATAATATCATACTACTCTAAACATTTATACATTCGCAGCAAAAGCATTTTCAGAAAAAATATTTAAACATATATTTGGCCAATATTGCACCAATTTACTATCAAACTCCCCTATTCAATAAAAATAAATATAAATTATTGAGAAAAAATCAAAAAGGCCGCCTTGCAATTCTTCATGTTTCGCCACGCAAATGCGGCATCGTGTATTACTTTCATTCAACTTATTATGGAATGATGCTTCGATTTCGGCGGGAATTTTAAAATTGTCAAATTGGCGACTATTTTTTCGCGATCTTTCTCTTCCTCTCAATTTTATTGTTCACTTATTTAATCAAGTATGTTTTGAATTAAACAGTTAGTTTTATATTTTTTGCGAATTGATAAAAATTTAAATTTATAATGAAACACAATAGACAAAATTAAATATGTAATGGACTAAAATGTATAACAAGGACACAACAAAAATATTCAGTTTTGTCTAAAATCTCAAATGTGTCAGTTTTTAGGAAATTCACATACAAACAAAAAGTCAACATGTATGTCAATGACGTAATTTTTTCACGCAACTTGACTAACACACAAAGATAAGCATTTAAAAATTAAAATTTGACAATTTAAAACTATGAAACCGGTGCGCAACATGACTAAACTTCAACTAATCTCACCTTTTGGATATACATTAGCCAGCCATTGGGGATATATTTTCTGTTATACAGATGGTCAAAGCCTTGTGATTGGTCCATGCTCACAAGGATTTGCAGCCGGTGCAAAATAAGTCAGCATGAATATAAAAACATTCGCAAATGTCCATATTTACACAAACAATTTCATGTCAAGTTTCAAAATTTTTTCAAATTCAAATTTCATAAATTTGTCTGAAAATATTTGGGATAAGCCATTTTTTCAAATTATAGGTAGCATTATGTATGAAAATTCATTTGAGGGGGATAAAGTCTGATTAATTTTTTAAATCATACCGAACTTTGAATTATAGTTGTTTGTATTAACAAGCTTTTACTGTAGATGAATAAGTGAGCCTCCTCGTGAGTTGCTCTTGTATGTTGTGTCCCATGCATCCAATGCTCCACTGCTCTGATGGATGTTGTGTAGAAAAATAAGTAAGACAATCTAAACATACAATAGATTTTTAGGAAATGCATGTCGAGTTTGCACATATGTACTATGTCAAGCTGTCAGTTCTGATATTCATAATTTAATTATTGATTACGGTTATTGATTAGTAAAATTATTCCAGAAAATTCTGCCTTGTATGCCTAATACAATTTGCTTGTGCAAATTATTGTATCTATCGTCTAGTTTTGTCACAGTATTAAAAAAATCTTATTTATAGTACGTGTATTCAAAATAATATTGATATAGCTTGCTTTCTGAATACTGTCCCTTTCTCATTTGTAGGATATTAGTAGTAATAGTAGGATAAGCGTTATTTATATGCATTATTCAATAAAGGGTAATTTCACATTTTACAGATATCTATGAAAATATATGAAATAGATTTAGAAAAATAAATTATATTTCGTAACTCAGTATGGATGGTGTGGGGCAATGTTTTCATTCATAATTTTTATAATGAAAATCTTAAAAAATACGCTTCCTTCAAAACGCAATGTGATTGGTCGTGACATTATTTGGCAAGAATTAAAGACAAACATACGTGATCTATGGTGTTTGTCACTGTTATTTGTTTCATTTCTGTGGTAACTGTATGTCTTCGTACATTCTAAATAATACTTACGTTAAAATGATCTTCACAACAAAACAAGAGTGGAATAAGAAGAAAGTACTTCATTTTTCTTCTCGTCTCGTCTCATCGCACGACACCACTCCTGTCTTAAGGGAGCACTCTTAGGCACAGATATAAATAGTTTATCGGAAGCTTTCAGGAAAGAATTTCTACATTTTTGGGTACCATACAATATTTACAATACTTTTTCCCAGAAATTATGGATGAAATACAAAAAAGCCAGCTTGTTTTATAAAAAACTAATGAATGTCTAAATATGCGAATGTGCTGTCACGTGGTAAAAGTCAGATTGACACGAAAACTGCCAAATTATGACACTTAAGCATTTTGGCAGGAGTTTAAAATTATGATTTTCAAAATCGTTTTTTTTAATGTTAATAAACATATTTTAAAAAAATCTTTTTCATAAACGTATTTTCTAAATCAAAATTAAGATTTTTCTATTAAAAAAAAAAAAGTGAAATTACCCAATTGTGTATATAAATCCAATAATTTAGTAAAATATGTGCTTCCTGAGTGTTATCGTCCACACATCCGTAGAGTTTATATTATATTTTTTGATGACTTTAATATTGTAAGAATCCATTACAAATACTAAAAATTGTGCTTCCGTATATATTATCTTCTCCATAAATATATTTTTATATTTCTTTGTTATATTATAAGCATAGATTATATTATTTAGATAAATTACGCTTCCTAAATATTCTCTTCCACACATGACTTTTTAGATGTAGAAATTATACGTAATATTAGTATGCTGGTATCAACTACTTCAGTTATTTTACCGTTCCTTTTCCTACTGTATTATTATTACCTAATATTCCACTGATGGATTTCAGTATTATATTATACAAAGGTTGCTAAAATTACAGAATGTGGAAGTTATTTATGAATCAACTTTGAATTTAGTTCAAATGCTTAAAGATTCTTCAGTTAATTTTGTTTAATTTGGTTGTGACTGTCCACAAATATACATACTATTATAATATGATCTCAGTCGTTCATGGGACAGAACCAAATATTTTATAATTGTATTTGAAAATTTATTCTATGATTTGTTTAGAATTGTAAAATGTATTCTGTTTTAAGGACAAATATAAAGTTAAAATTCCTGTGATATTGAGGTCTTACATTAAAATTAGAAATTTTAATATTTTTATGTAATTATTCCAAGATAATAAAGATTTACTATCTACTATTTCTTTTATCTTGGACGGTTCTCCGTCAACTCCACTAATTTCAAAACCCTATGTTATCTAGTAAGTATCTAATACGAATCTCCTACTGAAGATTGTGTCATGTTAAAACGTCAACATTGAACATCCAAGCAGGCAATCTTTATGCGATCTCGTCGGCACATGTGATATGCCACATTTGATGGGGGTCAAGATTCCTTACTCTGTAAGTAGTATAGAGAGAGAAAGAAGCATTTTATGACAACCTTGACATGAAGCAGAAAGGAGATAGTGATACCAAGATTTGAGGCCAATTTTTTTACTGTTATTGCTCATCATATAATTCTCCACTGCACTTCGGGACATCATTTTGTATGTTGATGACCTTAAATATTGTTTTGTTAATAATAAAATAATACTAAAGGTTTCCTTCCTCATATTTTTATTCAGATTGGAATATGTCTTCACGCTGCACAAGGAGCGTGTCATTTCAAAACATTTTACATTCGTCTATCTTATATTAACTTGCTCATATCTTACTAAAGTGGGAATACTTTTTAATTTCAAAATCTTCTAAACCACTTTGCTGTCATTCATTCACTCTAATCGTTAGGGTGCTTGTACATGGATGAAAGTTTTGTCTCAAATCTCAGGTTTAGGACCGTACAGAATTAACATGCAAGCTGTCATTTGTTGTATTTTGTATGCACAGATGAATGACCAACTTTTCTTACTGACCTTTACCGACCAAACCTCTAACTTATGAAGGTAATATTTCATCTGTGTGCATGTGCCATTGCACTTATACATATTAGGCATATTGGATCTATGCGGTTGTGCTAATTCTATGATTTAAAAAAAATATTGATTGTTTCATTTCAATGTGCCAAAGATTAACAATGGAAAGCAAATAAATATCAATAAAACTAAAATTGGTTTAGCAATCAAACATTCACTTATTGGTCTACAAATTCATGTCATTAATGTATCACAAACTAAATATAAAGGTAATAATGAAGTAAGAACAGTACAAATATTTATGGTGTAAATGAAAGTGAATACATTTTCAACTGAATAAATATAAAATTTACTTCAAATATTAAAATATTTGTGCTAAGTATATTTATAGTACTACTTTCCGATGGACTATCTCATAATGGCTACTGCAGAAGAAAGGTATTAGAAGCCATTATGTATTCCAAAAATGTGTTATTTTTTCATAATCACTATCATGATCTACATTTTTTCATATCACAATAATATTTTTGTCACAAACAGCTTCAATTCACTTTCTTATATAATAATTTGACTGATAATAATTTTCTTAGATATATATTATAAAAGTTGTTAAGGATTTTAAAAAATAACAATCATTTAAACTGATTAAAATATTTTTTACGGTTTCAAAATAATCTAATTTCATTTCCAGAAACCTAGAGAAATAATCATGAATACTTTTAAAGTACCAACGTTATTCTAAAATAAATACAATCATTCATACAGTATGTACTAAATTATTTTTAATAAAATTGTACCACAGTCATGCAGTTGAGCTGGTCAATATTTTTATCAATTTCACAGTTACAAGTTGATTTATATATGTACATTTATAATTTTTTTTCAATATTTGCTTGATTAATAAGTTGGCTAGTACAAAATAATAAAATATTATAAAGCATAAAACCTATTTATATAAAATATATAACAATTAAAAAACTTGGTCACTAATTTATTCTAAATAATTCACTAAAAAGTAGTTTTGTACCCTACTAAATAAAGAATATGGCGCACACAATTTTTTTTTATGTATTTTGTAAATAATTTATATTTTTGTATAAATTTTTTTGCCATATATAAATTGTTTCAAAAAATTCACTGGAATCCAAAATACTTTAAAATATTTTTTTTATTATCAATCTTCATAATTCAGCTTCCGAGGTGTCATGCTAGATACTTTGTTAAATGATTCCTTGCAGAATTTTATCCGCACAGCTTGTAGAGCCTTGTTTGGTGACTCTTCAAATACTTTATGTTGTTGTTTTACAAGCGGAAACAGTTTTGTCAATGTGTAGCCACTAATGTTCTCAAGCCTTAAAGAAAACAACAAAAAAACAATGTTATATAAATATTTTGAACAATATATGAATACCTTTAACATTTTAAAATTGCCTTTTATAAAAAATTATATTAATCTCCTTTGCAGGATCAACAAAGAAAAGCGAAGTCCTCGTCATCTATAAGGCAGGTGTATGAGGTGAATGATAAATAAAATAAATATTTTTAGAACAGTAATAAATTAAACAATTTGTATAATGTGTACATTAATTAAAAGATTATAATTTAAAAATATGCTATGACATACGGGAAATATCACTGTATAACTATACTGTATAAAAGCTGTAAGCTGTGTCATTTTACCTAGAGAGGTGAGTCGCTTCATTTTACAAAACTCTTTTTGTTAAATTGATTATTATCTGTGTCCTAACCTCAGAATGTAGAACATTCTCGTGCATTCAAAAATGCATATTTTCTTAATTTCACATCATCACTGATTTTTCAATTACATAAAGTTAGTTTAGACTTGGAAATATTAAAGACTAGCCGTACATCTGTGAATAATCATGGGACATAATTATTAAATTAATGTAGAAAATGACAGACTGTATAGTTTGGCGGCGCGACTCTTGCATGTAGCCTGAGCTACGCGCTGATTGCCATGTCACACTCGGCTGCCTGCGCTTTATTAGCGACTAGTCAATATTGTTGTAATTCCAGCAGGTTACGGAGGGACATTTGAAATTAGGATAATTGATGAATGTTTATTGTAAGATTTCCACAATATAACCTTATTACTTTGATATCCAGGACCACTCACTACCCAAAATCTACGAAGAACTTATTATTTGAGAAACTCATAATAATTAAAATCCTTATAAATCAAAGTTCAAAAAATATATAATTTTTCTTGATTTGTAGATCATGTGGTCATGAATATGCAATTAATACCACTTAACTTTTGAGAAGATATCCTATCTATCATCAAAACGACCAGGAAACCTAGATAATAATTGTGTGCTGGTAGTGTTGTTGAATATTATTGTTACATAAATGAAATGATAATCAAAAGCTCTTGTTGATTGTAATGAAAATAGATCTGAATGTACAAAATATGTATTTATTTATGTATATGTATGTATACATACATATATTGAAGGGTTTGAGATTGAGAACACAAGTACACATTGTAGGAATTAGGGCTTACTGCTCTCTCAGTATATTAGGTCCTTACATATGAAATTGGCGTTTAGTATGGGAGGAACATAAAGCTGATTTTTTTTTATTATAATATTTTTATTTAATCAAAGTATGTACCATTGCTATCTATGCACTTTTGCCATCTCATAGGTAGTTCATCGATCCCTTTACTAAAAAAACCATTCGGACGGGAATCAATAAAATCTTTGAAGGCGGTTTGGACTGCCCCATCGGAGTTGAATTTTTTCCTTAGCAAGAAGTTATCCAAATTTCGAAAAAAATGGTAATCTGTTGGGGCAATGTCCGGAGAGTACGGTGGATGTCTTAGACATTCCAATTGAAGCTCCTCTAATTTGGTAGCCGTCTGTTGTGCAGTGTGTGGTCTAGCGTTATCATGAGCAGCAGTGGCCTAGAGCGATTAACCAGCCTCGGTTGTTTAGCAGCTAGCTTTTCCATCATGGTTTGCAGTTGCTGACAATAGACATCTGCCGTAATCGTCTGGCCAGATTTAAGATTTAAAATCCCTCATTATTGGTGCCGGTTGAGTACATGCAACGCAGCATGCAACGCGCGTTTGTTGATTTGCTTCACTCAATTCGTGAGGTACCACCTTTCAAGAGTTTCAACCGTACCAATTTGCTCAAGTGGATAAAACAGTTTTATCACTAACAACCGCAGCCTGCAGCTAACTCGATGTGGTTTGCGATGGATCCGCTTCCACAATAGCCTTCAATTCTTCATTATCAACTTTGGTCTCCGGCAGTCCACGGGGCTTGTTCTGCAGGTCGAAATTTCCAGAACGAAAACGTTGGAACCAAAAACGCACTGTGTTTTCTTTTGCGGCACCGTCGCCATACACATCATTAATCCTTCGAGCCGTTTCTGCAGCACTGGTGCCACGGTGGAACTCGTACTCGTAAATAACGCGATATTTCAAGTTTTTCATTTTGTAAACTGAGTGACGCAAAGAAAAAAACAATTGAGGAAAAAACAAATGAATTATAATTTTCAAAACACAAATACATGAGTAAATAGCTGTATAAATTTGGATTTGGAATTCCTAACCAAAGAGAAGATATTTGAGATCAAATTTGCCAGTACGGCAAAACACCAATTTCATATGTAAGGACCTAATATTTGAAAGCTGAAGAAAAATTGTTTTCTTTTATAAAGGGATTTTCAATTCCGAGACAATTGTTACCTCAAAAATGGGAACTTAAATATGATATCTATACATTAAATTTTTTTATTCTTAGCTGCCAGAAAATTATATTTTTTAAGATGTCAATAATAATAAATACATATATAATATGGTGTAATAAATTTTTAAAAAATAGTGCCTACTCTCTCGGCCACATATCTTCCTCAAGTGTATGCCTCGACAATGCCAAAGATGACGCCGCAATCTCAGATGGCATGTATCTCGTATAGTGCACACTCTCCACCAGACACAATTCGCTCAAGAACTGAAATACAAATATGTAGTTATTTAGTAAAACAACCATTGTTCATGATCATCTATTTGATCACTCATTTTGAATGTCTGAATATTATCAGTATAGAAACTGTAGTCTCAAAACTTGCGATAAAATCAGTTTAAGGGGGGGTAAGGTATTTTTTTTTTTTTTGCATTTATTTTTATTTTTTTAACTGAATGCATAATATCTCAAGAATATTTTTTCAAAATTTCAAGTCAATTGGAACAAAATTGACGAAGTTATGAGTATTTTTATACCTGTTGAATTTTTATACCTACCCAACCCTAATGCATTGGATTCGTCCAAGCACAGGTACAGTGCTCTTCCCGAGGATGTTTTGGATGCTATCAAGCCTATCGTTTATGGACCTGGCATTTATGATTCAGCGTGAGGTAAGCCGATAAAATTCGCTTATGAACGTTTTATACCAGATTTTTTAGTGTTCAAAACTTTAAAGCGTTTTCCCCACAACTCATGTTTTCAAAGTCGGTGCCCCTCATAACTTCAAAACTACTGCACCGATCCTTTTGAAATTTTGAACACTATTTCTGTACATTATTTACAAGGTAACACTGGATAGTTTTTTTTTAAATTTGTTGATAATTTTATTTTTTAATAACAAATTAGCTAATCCCCTTCAAAGTGTTCCAAAAAAGTGAAAAATTGAAATTTCAAAAAATCCTCCCAGCGCTACCTGAAGAAAACTATTATCTAACGAATGAACTTTAATTTTTTGATTTCAGATGATCCAGCACCAAGTTATGAGGGGCACCGCAATTCTACTTTTTTCTGAGACTCATCCGAATAATTGCAGCCATTGCCGTATTTTTTAATATTTCTTCGTGAAAACTTTACACAATATTCTTCGAATATCATACTTTAATGTACCATTAGTTTTAATAAAGAGATTTTAACTGCGTCGTCACAAAAAATTCACAAAAACATGCCTTTGTTTGTACGAATTAACCTTACTCCCCCCCCTTAAAGTCTAAAATCTCTTATAGTGTGGTTGATATTTGATTGAAACTATCATTGGTAACTGGTTCTTCTGTACCAGTGATTGATTGCCAAATTGCGAATATTCAGTCATCATTACAGTCAAACACAAATCCAATAATCACAGATAAACTTACTGTTTAGCTTGTCAGTTTTAATAATTGATTCTTCATTTGTAGCTTGTTACATTATAAATTGCACTTTAATGTTTTAAACACTTAACTGCATTTTTTCAACTTACATTCACTGAGGCTAAAAGTTTTATGCGTATGTTAAGAAGACTTATATCATAGGCAATCAAAAATTAATAATGAAAAGTAACCGCCAGAATGGTCCAGGACAGGATTTTTCTGCTTCTGGAAGAACTATATCTAAATCTATAAAGTCCTAACCAGAAGCAATTTTCCTATGTCTACTATACAGTTAGTAAGTATATTGTATATATAACATACTATTTGAAAAAAATTAAAGGTGTGGCCCTTTGTTCCATAATGAAGGATTATTAATTACAATTATAAAAGTACGACTACAGAAAGTCCAAAACAATTTGTCAATGACAATATGACTTCTTGGTTAGGTAGGGTAGGTTAGGTTAGGTGTACAATAATTCAACCTAAAAGTAGGTTATTTTACTTTTAAATCTTATTTAAAATTATTTGTAATTATATATGTATTGCATTTTAACTTGGTTTAAATTATTATGTACATATATGTAATCGACCCATATTTTAACAAAAACCAATGTAGACATGTGAGATTCTCCAGTACCGGCCAAGGGCTTAGAAGAGGAACCACCATTTAAAAATTGTAATATTTGTGTATTATCAAATAAATAATTTTCACCATAGCCATATTGATTGATTCTTTGGAAACGTCACTCTGAGAAGCATACTCATCGATGAAAGTTTGCGCTGTTGGAGTTGTGAGATCAAATGATAGTGCTCTCAACATCAATTGCTCCATTCTCAATATCTGTTTAATAGTATAAGTGTCATTTGTGAGAAATGCAAACTCCGCAATGTCTGTAATCAAATCACTAAGTATCATTTTCTGTTTGTTAAAAAATATTATCAAAAAATAATGTACATATGTATATATAATTAAAAGTAAAATACCTGGCGGGTAGATTTCCTCGTACTTTGCAGCAATCATCATTGCTGCCACACCAACAAGTTGTAGTTTGGATCGAACCTATTTAAGAAATCATTTTTGACTAAAACAATGCAATCCATATAATACAGCAATCTTTGCATGTTTCTGTGATAGTATTCTGAATGGAATCAGACAGAAAAATACATTTAAGTGAAAAATGATTGGAATTAAGTGGATAGGTTTTGTGGAAGAGATATACGAGGGTCAAAAATTATCTACACTTTCGCCATAACACATTTTTCAAGGTTGTTGTACTGCCTTCTGCACATGCTTGCTTAGACTGCTTTCACGTGTGCGAAATTTGATCTTGATTGCGTCATTTGCCTTCCGGCTATTACAGTATAAAAATTCTGCCAGTACTTTGCCCCAAGGACGAACAATGAGCAGCTATCCAATTTCTCTGGAAGGCGTGAAAGGGGCTGAATATTATCATAGACTTCTATCACATTATGTGGACAATGCTTTATCCCGCAAAAGTATTTTTTTGTGGATCGAGAAGTTTTAAAGTAGCCTGATGAGTGAGATGCATAAAGAAGGAGCAGAATGTCGGTAATCCTCCACTGGATGAAAAAATTCAACAAGCTCGAGAGATGGTTCTAGTGAATAGGTGAGTTACCATCAGTAAGGTAGCATCTTCTTTGAACATCAGTCATGGTTCTGCCCATCAAATCATCCATGACGAACTTGACCTCTGTAAAGTCTGTAAGAATTCCCACAGATTTAGATGTGCAAAAGTGGCTTCGCGGCCAACCGAAAACCTTCTTGAAAGAAATATGCAAGCTGTGGACCAAGTGAATGACAAGAGAGATGACTATGTTGAAAAATGATGCACATGTTGACCACCTTTGTGTAAATAAATTGTGGAACAAAAAGTGTAGATAATTATTCACTTGCCCTCGTACTTATAATATAATGAGAGCGTTCAAAGTTAAAAACTATATTACTTAATTATCAAATTGATTTTCATCTGTTTCACAAGTTATATAAAGGTGTTAAACATAACTCAAAGAACTGCTCACCACTGACATTCTGCTAAGAAATCTGTCAATATAAGAAACAGCTAGGTGCAATGTTTCCGGAGTGAAGGTGTACTCGTCGCTGATGGATACAAGCCAGTCAACCAAAATGCATCTCATGCTATCACTCAATTCCGCTTGTTTGGTCATGTACAGTGGCTGGGGACGATGGCGCCTCTCCGCTTCCAGCAAATACATATGGATATCCTGATTTTACAAAAATAAGGCTTTATATTTTCACCTCTTTTGCCAATAAATGGTATAAATAAATGTGTGGGATATCTAGACAGTCGAGAGTTTATGGAAGTGTTTACACATTGAAAAAATATACGTATATTATAGTAAAATCCCATTAATTTGAACCCTAATAATTAGAAAATTTTCAAACCCACAAGTCTCAAAGTGTTAATTTCATAGTAGATTAGCCTCAATGATTTGAAAACCCCAGTAATTCATAATTTGAAATAATTAGATAAATCATAAATCAATGTGAATCAAATCAAGTGACAGGCTTTCTACGATAATTCCTCGTGAGGTATCTGACTATGTACCTAATATGAAACTACGTCGACTTGGCAAGGCAGCAGAGGGGAAGATCCGACCCCTACTACTTGAAACTCCATCTGCTAATGAAGCGAGGACTTTATTGAAAACAAAACCGTCGGAAGGATCTAGAGTGATCTTCAAACATTACCTTACACCAGCACAACAGAAGCACCTTCAGGAGCTGAGATCTGAATTAAACGCTCTGGTGGCCAATGGAGACATAAACAAGACCATTAAATACGTCAATGGAATTCCAAAAATAGTTGACAAACATACATTTCGCCCACCAAAATCAAAAACGATGCACAAAGAAAAATAAATTACAAATTTATTATCAAAACACAAGAGGTCTTAGAACTAAACTAAATAGTTTTTTAACCTCTTCTGCAAGTAACAATAGTGATATAATCTGTGTTAGTGAGTCTTGGTTAAACTCTTCTATAGCTGATGGTGAAGTAATTAATGACACATTTGCAATATTTAGAAAGGATAGGGATATCAATACAAGTATTTACAGCAGAGGAGGTGGAGTATTTATTGCTGTCAAGCGCAGCATATCAGCCGAGCTACTATCGATCAACATTAAAAACATCGAACAAATTTTTGTTAAAATAAAATGTACAGACGGCGATGTCATAGTTGGATGTATCTACATACCACCGCACTCAACGACCGACATCTATGCTAAACACACCAAAACAATCTCATCTATTCAAGCTAAATACCCCAACTCCAAGATGCTCATTGTAGGCGACTACAATATCCCTAGTAGCCTTCCGCCAGATGACTGCGAAAATCTCATCTACAACGAACTACTCCTCACTGGATGCATGCAAATGAACGAAGTACGGAACTCCTACGATCATCTCCTCGACTTATGCTTCAGTAATTTCTACGTGAAACCAGAGAAATCACACCCTATAATTGACGAGGATGAACACCACCCTGCCTTGCACGTTTACGTTAGTAGCAAGGCCAACTTAAAACCACATAGCCCACCAACCTACGCATTTGGACGTGCTGACTATGTAGCAATCAACAGATTCTTCCTTAGGACCAACTGGATTGAGTTATACATGATTGACACCGTTGATGATAAAGTTAAGTGGTTTTATGAGAAAATCAATGAATGCATTGAGTACCATGTTCCAGTCTTCTCAAAGAAAACCAGCGACTACCCGTGTTGGTTCTCAAAAGAACTCATAAATAAAGTTAGGCAAAAAAAAGAGGCACACGCGCACTACAAGAGAACACACACAAAACCAGCATATATCCGATTCAAGAAGCTGAGATTGGAGTGCAAAAAACTCAGTGCCAGCTGCTACAGGAACTATGTTACCAGGATGGAGTCCCTGATGGAGACCGATGCTAGCCAGTTCTGGAAATTTGTGAAAAACAAGCGTCGTAATAACCTTGACATTCCATTTGAAATGTCTTGGAATGAGAAAACAGCTGTTAATGGTGGTGAAATAAGTAACCTCTTTGCATCATACTTCAGGAGTATCTATACTATTAACAACGCTGCCCCAGCGGACCATAATACTAGTACTCGAAGCGTCAAAGATGCTAACTTATCGGAATTTAGCGTCACCTTTGATAACGTCTTTAAACAGCTAACGAGCCTGAAGGTCAGCAAAGGATCTGGGCCCGACGGTGTACCGAATCTCTTCCTAAGGAATTGTGCAGCCGGTCTCTGCGAGCCCATAACGCATATATTCAGCAAATCACTACAGCTTGGAGTCTTTCCCTCGGCATGGAAACTCTCGTTCATAAGCCCAATTCACAAATCTGGTACTAGGTCTGAGGTAACTAACTACCGCCCGATATGTATACAAGTTGCCATGTCAAAGCTTTTCGAGAAACTAATTCTTCCTCAACTTACATTTGCATTCAAAAATATAATTACTACAAAGCAGCATGGCTTCTTCGGTGGCAGATCTACAACAACGAATCTGTATCTATACATTAACTACATACTCAATGCTCTGAACCAGGGGGTGGATGTACATGCTATCTACACAGATTTCAGTAAGGCTTTCGACATGGTAGACCACGGAATCCTGATTGACAAGCTCGGTCTGTATGGTGTGAGAGGCACAGCATTAGAGTGGTTCCATTCGTATCTAACTGGCAGATTCCTACAAGTCAGAGTTAATGGATTTATCTCTGAAGAGTATGAAGTATGCTCTGGTGTCCCTCAAGGGTCACATCTTGGTCCGATTCTCTTTAATATTTTCATCAATGACATCGCAGACAATTTACTATCCGATTACCTACTATATGCAGATGACATGAAAATTTTCAGAAGAATCATGAATGACCAAGACTTAGAAATTCTTCAGCACGATCTCAATGAACTCCACAGGTGGTGTACTAAAAACAAACTAATGTTAAATATTGGTAAATGCTCAGTAATGTCATTCTCTAGATCACGAAATCAATATCAGGCTAATTATCTCATTGATGGACATCATCTCCCGATAGTCACCTCGGCAAAGGACCTTGGCGTAATTGTGGACCATAAACTGAATTTCTCAAGCCACGTGGAGAAAGTTACGTCACAAGCTTTCAAGACTCTTGGTTACATCATTAGAGCTGGGAAGGACTTCAGCAATGTCTACACGCTGGTACGACTATTCGACAGTCTTGTGAGACCGATTTTAGAATACTGTTCTGTCATTTGGTCGCCGTATACCAATAAACTAATCAATCAGCTCGAAAGAATACAACGCAAACTATGTAAATGCATCGCCTATCGTACACGATCACCAGGAGATATTGAGACCGTATATAACAGATTTAGAATCAGCAAACTAATCACTCGAAGACAATTGTCTGATCTGACCTTCTTCTACAAATCTGTCAACGGACAGATAGACTCGCCCGAGATCCTGGAACAATTTGGCATTATCACTGCTAGGCCGGATCTAAGAGTGCGTAGATTGTTAGAAACCACTAAATCCACAAAAAGTTACGTGTACAATGGCCCAAGAAATAGGATTGCCAATCTGGTGAATAGCCACTGTGTTGATATCAACTTCTTCGATGAATCATACGTCTCATTCTCATCAGCGGCAAAAAGATTGTTATCACAGTATTAAAATTACCCTCAACCCTATATGATTATACCATGTTGTTACTATGCTAGTATTGTTTTTTTATATATGTGCAATTTTCCTAATCCATTCATTTAAGTCTATTATTTTTGTAAAATCAATGTATATAGCCGATTGGCGTATGAATAAATAAATAAATAAAATAAATAAATAAATACATAATTCAAATTTTTATTGAAATTTGACAAAATGAAAAAAAAGAACTTTTTTTTTCGTAAGTGAGAAATAACGATGGAAATGTCGCCATTTTTGTATTAACATAATAAATATTCGAAATAATTTCTTGAAATATGCAAAAATACAGATTTTTTCACAAAATAGTGGCTTGTTTCATAAATTTTGTGATTTTTGGCGATTTCGCAATAGCAGTGCAATTTTTTTTTGTACCTTGAATTTCGAATTATTGGGGTTCCGCATAATTCAAAAATTTTATTTTTGGGTCCCTTGAATTTTGAATTAACGAGGTTCTACTGCATATTGAAAATAATAAATGCGGAACAAAGCAATACTGATGCCTGTGGGTATAATAAAATTGCATTTGATAATAATAGTTGAACCCACTCATAAATTTAGTAAATTCTATTACAATACAGGGCATTAATACATTTGTTTATTGGTACAGTCAATGAATTTATTTATTTAATTCTGATGATACTATTACCAGTTCCTGACAATCATTCTACTTTGTGATATATCTGATCAATCTCTCTAAGGGCCAGTTGTATCAAATTGGTTTATAGTGATAGTTCAGTTTAAAGCATAGATTTTTGCATTTTTCACTAATAAAACAACTCATTGGTCCTAAGTCAAACTTTGAATCGATTTTGTCCCTTTTGAAGCATGGGTACTTTAGTAAAATATAAATGCAAAAACGTTTTCAATTATTTAAGAGTGTCTCCAAAGAATAATAAATCCGGTTACTCTAATTTCATTATTACTGCTTGTTATTACTGTATTTTTATACACTTTTGCCATTCTTCTATGACCCTCATTTTACAAAATATATGACACATACATAATAGGAAACTTTTCACTATTTAATGCTATGTTTGTTATTTTTGCGCACTAGTTTGTATTCAAACTTTTCAGTTTTAATTTTCATCTTCTTTCTTTCTTAGCCATCTCGTGGGACTCGTTAGCCCATGACCACAGTTACTACAAAGCGCCATTCATCCCTTGACATTGGCCTTGTAGTCTGCTGGGCGCTCGCCTAACTCTTCCAGGTCTTTTTTGTAATGATGGTATTTTAACTAGTGACATACAGTTTTTTTGAGATTTATATCTGCATGATGATTGGCAACTAATTTTTCATAATTCAACGGACAACCATCCCACTGTATAACAATTATATCTTATCAATCACCAATACAATCAGATACAAATCCCAAATAACTGTACCGAAAATAATAAATATACTTTTTTGATGGTTAAAATATACTTTTTTGACAAAATCTGCTCATAAGGGTCGGTTGTTTGATCAAGAGTAAGAGTAATAGTTACGAAAAAAGCATAGATTTTTACGTTTTCCATCAATCATATCACCCGTTTTCATAAAACTACTGGCCCTAAACCTTGGTCTTCCAGGTTTATTGTAGTGTATTGGCTGTGAATGGCTAAATTAATTAAATCGTGGCTAAACTCCAAAGCTCCAAACCATGTTCCCTCAAATATTCCTCAAAAATAGCACACCTAATCTAATAATCAAAATTTTAAATAGCACTACTGTCATATTATTGTGCATTAACATTCATCGTTTGACCAAAACATTGTTCTATTTTTGGTCAAATATAAACATTTTTGATTGCAGTTTGTACATTTTGGAATACATATTGACAAAAAAAAATTCTCTTATTTTCCAATTGCTGAAATAAACGGTCACCTTGTATGGGAAAAGTGGGAACCATCCTAATTCATTAGCCAAATTATTTAAGATTTAAATATTTTATTATATTATATATATACAGGATGTCTCATAGCTGAAATGGTGAACATAGTCATAAAGGATCCTTAAACCTGCCGATGATAGGTTGTAAGCCCTGTGGTTTCCATCTCTTCCCTACTACGCACGGCGGGCCCGGATTTGGGGACACTCTGGTCCCTTTCTGGTGAGACCGTAGAGGCTAATTGTCGCATATTCTTTTCTATTTGTGATGTTAATATCATTTAATTTTTTGGTGCGTTATTTCTATTTTTATGATGTAAAAGCCCATATCAGGCGGTATATTATTAATATGTTTATAATAAATATGTATTATATTCTGATAAAGATATAGAGTATACCAACCTGAAATAATAAATACTTACTTGTTACTTAAATTAAGCTTACCTTTCTATACAGCTGTTTGGTGAACTTATCCAATCTGCTGTCATATTGCTGAATAATGTAATCTCGGCTCGATTTTATATTTGTATAGTCAACTGACATTACTTCGATCGTATCATTATTGCATTTTGGGGTTTCTATAATTGTTAGAATGTCCTCGGAATATTTAGGTATGTATGAACATGCATTTTCAAGGAGTTTGTCTGCATACTTTTTTGAAATGTGTGTATTTTCATTATTGTAATTATCTCCACTGGAGTCGTCAAGAAATGCAGATGGTGACTGGCGCTATTAATAATAATAAAGTTATTAATTTATTAAAAGTGAACAAAAATAGTTTATGAAACCAAATTGTTAATTTTTTTACATAATATTAGGTCCTTACATATGAAATTGGCGTTTAGTATGGGAGGAACATAAAGCTGATTTTTTTTTATTATAATATATTTATTTAATCAAAGTATGTACCATTGCTATCTGTGCACTTTTGCCATCTCATAGGTAGTTCATCGATCCCTTTACTAAAAAAACCATTCGGACGGGAATCAATAAAATCTTTGAAGGCGGTTTGGACTGCCCCATCGGAGTTGATTTTTTTCCTTTGCAAGAAGTTATCCAAATTTCGAAAAAAATGGTAATCTGTTGGGGCAAGGTCCGGAGAGTACGGTGGATGTCTTAGACATTCCAATTGAAGCTCCTCTAATTTGGTAGCCGTCTGTTGTGCAGTGTGTGGTCTAGCGTTATCATGAAGCAGCAGTGGCCTAGAGCGATTAACCAGCCTCGGTTGTTTAGCAGCTAGCTTTTCCATCATGGTTTGCAGTTGCTGACAATAGACATCTGCCGTATTCGTCTGGCCAGATTTAAGAAAGCTGTAGTGAACGACACCAGTACTAGTCCACCAAACGCTCACAAGTAACTTTTTTGGAGTCAATTTTTGCTTGGGGCATGGTTTGGCTGGTTCGGCAGGGTTCAGCCATTGCGATGAGCGCTTCCGATTATCGTACAGGATCCACTTTTCCTCACAGGTAATGATTCGATTTAAAATCCCTTCATTATTGTGCCGGTTGAGTAATGCAACGCAGCAGTCAACGCGCGTTTGTTGATTTGCTTCACTCAATTCGTGAGGTACCCACCTTTCAAGCTTTTTCACCTTACCAATTTGCTTCAAGTGGATTAAAACAGTTTTATCACTAACACCGCAGCCTGCAGCTAACTCGGATGTGGTTTGCGATGGATCCGCTTCCACAATAGCCTTCAATTCTTCATTATCAACTTTGGTCTCCGGCCGTCCACGGGGCTTGTTCTGCAGGTCGAAATTTCCAGAACGAAAACGTTGGAACCAAAAACGCACTGTGTTTTCTTTTGCGGCACCGTCGCCATACACATCATTAATCCTTCGAGCCGTTTCTGCAGCACTGGTGCCACGGTGGAACTCGTACTCGTAAATAACGCGATATTTCAAGTTTTTCATTTTGTAAACTGAGTGACGCAAAGAAAAAAACAATTGAGGAAAAAACAAATGAATTATAATTT
>JADDOH010013461.1:0-21354 GCA_016648135.1 Agrypnia vestita | reverse complement strand
CTGGGTAAAATGAAGTAAGAAATGAACCACGAGATAACGGATCACTGCTGTTCATTTCAAAGTCGGGCCTCTTAAACTCACAACAACATTTTAAGTTAAATCTGGTTTGGTATCCGATCTGTCGATGAGTATTTAAGTTAGACCATATAGAATATTCTTTGCCTAACTTGTGTTCACTGATAAATTGTACAAAGCGCATTTAAAGAGTAGCGAACTAAAGGCAACGTAAATTGTTGAGAACAACAATTGACGAGAAAAAAAGTAGGTGGAATAAATGTTGCCCAATCTATCTATTTACTAAACAAGTTTTAACAATGATAATTTCTAGAATATAGTGAATATTTTACTTCTTTTTTTTAAATTGATTCAGTAATATTGTAGATTGACATCTGCAGGAGGAGATTCGTATACTGAGTGACGCGCTAGAAAGCAGTGGATACCAAAGACGGCAGATACGGTACTTCATAAGAGCCAAATCTAATAGCTCCGAGAAAAACACAGAAGCAGAGATCAAAGGGATTGCTTTCTTGCCTTATATCCATAATGTAACACACAGGATTGCCAAAGGGCTCAAGAAACGGAAGATTAAGACAGTGTTCGGCATAAACAACAAGGTTAAGGACCTCTTAAGACCAGCGAAGGATCGGGATCCCCTTGAGACCAACGGTGTTTATAGGCTCGACTGTTAAAATTGCGAAAAAGTGTAGGGTCCCTATGTGGGACAAACAGCACGCACGATTTCAAAGAGGGTTGGTGATGATGGACCCTGCAATGGATCCGAAACGTTGGCCAGAGAGGTCACATATATACGGCACAATATCCCAGAAAACTATACAGAAGATCAATATATTTATTTTGAAAAAATCTTAGTTGAATTCGAAGGAAAAGTTACATCTTAACCAAGCCGCACTCACTAGACAGATACCCGTGTCCATGACAAATATTAAAAAAATATGTAGATATGTAGAACACAAGTTCTTTCATACCAAGATATTATATACGAACATTTGTTCATCTTCATTATCAATTATACAATTCTTGATACGATGACAGCCGTATCGATCAAATATGAATGCTCCATGAATAAAGAATCTAGTTTCCAATAAAATGCACCGCGGGTCATTCTCGTGGTATCCGCGTCTTGTTTGTTTTAGATAAATGGACCACGGCCCTTAAACACATTCACGGAATGTTCTCACTACACATGGGGTGATTCAAACTGATACATTATCCATACATTCATGTTTATATGAAAACGAGCGTGGCTTTAGGACGTATGTATATTTCGAAAAATTATTGATATATTTAATTCTTACTAGCATATTACATATGACATATTGTCACAGGATGATAGAAACAAAAGAAACCGCAAAAAATCGTGGTTTCGCAATACTCTGAACGTTTGGAATAAATAAGAAACATCTGGAAGGCACTTCGGAAATGTACCAGAACGTTCGAGAGAAGACATTTCTTATTTAACTCGTTGCAGCGGACACGAGCAATGGTTGATGTTTTGACAGAAGCAAAAGAACAGAAAATGGAGCGATACAGTGAGAGAATATAATTATCCAGCAAAATAAAGTACCAGAGTGCCTACCTATGCGTATTCTAGTAACGGATCAGTGCGGTAGTGCAACAGCGCGAATAAAGTGTTTCATAGACGGGCGAATATTCTAGAAGACGAATATACAGTTTTCCACACAAGTATCGTTAGTGCGATTTACAGAATAGTGCTTCAGTTATGTTTTGTGACATTTTACGACTGTGTATAAAATAAAATTTAAATCAATACACGAGTTTCATTTCGCCTCCCACCGCTACTAAACCGTGTGTGTAATTTAATCTTAAATTATTAGAAATTCTATTGATGATATACATATTAAAACATAAAAAATAATTTTGTTGAAGGGGAGGTATTTTCACTGCAAAAAAATATATTAAGCATTAAAAAATAATATTAAAATACGAATAAAAATTAAGAAAAGATATATATATATTTGGAAAAGGAGGATAAATGAGGTCTACCGAACATAAAAATTGATAATTGAAACATGACATCAAAATCAATATTGGTGAAGTATAACTGAGCATTAATTAGCATTAAGCGAGATAGTTGGAGCTGGTTAAATAATGCAAAGATGAAAATATATGTAGCTTGTTGGTGAAGTGGTCATGACACCCGCCTAGTGATCTAATGGTCGGTGGTTAGAGCCCCATTCCAGGACACCAGCAAGTTTTTCCTATTTTCATAGCACAAGTTTATTTTGAAAATAGTAAGAATATTGATGCGACATGGATTCCGTGTTCGCATATCGAATAATAATAAATAAATAGTGAATGTGAAGCTACCAAATTTGAATGAAGTCAATACCGCCTAAATTAAGTGGTATTAGTGCTATTAATGCTATTAAAAAAAAGTTGTATATTTTAAATGGAATTGGGACATTTTGAGAGGATAGATGAGACAAGTGGATGAAACGTGTTTTGAAATGGCGCCCTGGGACGAAGTGACTAGTACTGTGATAAGTAAGCTTCCTGGAAGACAGGGGGTGGGATATCCAGTCAAGAGAGCGAGGATGGTGGTGGAGTGTGTCCTATACTGGGAAGACAAATCGCCAATTATGATGACGTTGCTCTCTATCTGCGTTGTTGATAATTAGGTCTGTAATAACTTAATAAACTTATTAATCACGAGTAGCAAAGCCTTTTCTGAAATGAAGTACGAGACCAAAGTGTTCACAGTTGGTGAGTTGGTTATTTAAATGATGTAGATCCATGCATAAAATTAGATTACTTTATTAAAACAGCCGGAGTCCCGTAAGGCCGCGTAAAGGAACAAAATACACGCGAAACTTATTACTCGGGCGGTTTAGACATGTTTAGCATTACAATAAATAAATTACCGTCAAATAAAAGGCAGGAGATTGTAACAAAATGAAGTAGATAAAGGCGATAAATTAAAAGTAAAATACCCCAAAGCGGTAGAAACCATCGTATGACGTATTCAAATTAAAAAGCACCTTTGTTGAAGGTTTTTTAACAAAACGAATGGAATATTTCGGTGTAATTAAATAGCGGACAGGCGTAACAACAGCCGACGCCTAACTATGATGGGAAATTGATTTTTTTAAATCCCAGATTACATCGTAATGTTTTGTTTTTCTGAAGTGTTTAAAATTATGGCACCCTTATCTGAGGCGGTTATAAAAATATTCACATTTATTGTAGAGAAAACAAAGCGAACTAGATAAGACCCCGCCTAATTTTCCCATTACTTAGGCAGTGGCCGGTAGCCCCGGGCCCCTGCGGCCCTAGTACGGGGGCATCATTTCATTAATAAATACACTTATTCAGGTATAAATTTTAATAAAACAGTCTCAAATTATACAAGCATCAACGTGTGTAGAATAAACTTTAGAATTATAGACGAGCGAATCTCGCGCCGGTTTTGAGAAGATGATAATTTTTAAAAAATATATAAAATGTTGTGAAGAAAATCGCAAAAAAGTTTCCTCACTTGGAAGAAGATATATAACTAAAAATACAAGTTTATTTATATACAATACTATGATTCTCCCGCACATAGATTATTGTTGCCGTATATTATTTATAACCAACGAAAGAATGCTAAAGAAACTTCAAATAGTACAAAACAGAGCGATGCGCATAATATTAAAGTGTAATAGGAGAACCAAATTAACAAAAATGTTGAATTCCCTAGGACTACAATCAGTAAATCAAAGAATAAAGTATAATATATTCGTGCAAATATTTAAAATTAAACACGGATTAGTACCCAAATACTTTGATGACAGGATGAAGCTGAAAAGGGATTAATGTATATTATAGATATCACAGAGACGAAACTGTTTTTATTATGGGAAAGTAGGTATAGAAGTCATATGGGTGTACACTTCTATACCTACTTTCCCATAATAAATACAGTTTCGTCTCTGTGATATCTATAATATACATTAATTGATTAATAATGTCTCTGTGACATAAATCCAGCACTGTTCTGAAAGATTTGAACAAACTCAAAATATTCTGAAAAGGGATTTTCATTCTTAACAATACCAGAGGAAGCGACAACATAAAACTACCGAAGATAAAGAAAAACACCTCACAAAATTGTATGATGTGCAAAGGTCTAAAAATCTTCGATAGCCTGCCTAAGAAAATTCAAAACACGGTGAATACAAAGAGGTTTAAAGAGGAATGTGTTTAAATGCATGTAAACAAATTTAAATTACCTATTAGATGGAACGCAATGTGTTTAAGTGAAATCGTGTATTAATTAGCTCACACAACATTATGTGTGGAACTAAATAATTAAGATAAATAAAATAAAATAAATAAAATAGTTTACATGTTCGGCTATTTCCGTATTCCCGATCGGGTTCGGGATCGGGGCTCGGGGCTGGAGATTGCGGGAATCTCCGATTGGCGACGCACGAACCGCGGATGCTGTGCCTCATGAGCAGACTCGTCAGCTTATCGAACACTGTTCCCGAGCAGCTGATTGATAACCATCTGACACGGAATATTTCACAAATTGATCATCTACCTAATCTTGCATAAAAACTATTGAACAAATTATTTAAAATTTCTAATCTCTGTGCGTTGCTACAAAATATTATTCCATGCGTCATAACGATCGTTGATTTTCCATTAAAAATATTAAGTATCACGCGATTAATGAGGTAATCCGGTAAGTAATCTAAGGTATTTAATTAATTATTTTTTATGAAATAATAATTAGTTAGTAATAGATGATGTTTTTATATACGAAATAATAATAAATATATTTTTTGTCTCCATTTTTAAAAAACAAATTAAAAATCTTAATCCAGAATCAATATTTCACATGTTTAGTCTCCGGTGAAAAAAAAACGTAACATTGAAACAAAAAAGAACTGAGAATTGCTTTCTTAATTGTACTATCATTAATCTCTGAATATATAAAAAAAATTAAATAACAGTTTTTTAAATAACTATAATATTTTACGTCAGGACCGTTTAGATATTATCAATTACAAAGAGATCAATTTTTTTCATTCGTATTTATCATTTAAAAAATGTTAGAAGGTACCCAAATGTACCTATTAATTAATGCTTCCAAAAAATCTTTAGTAATGCTATTTTAATTATTAACAACATCCTTGGATTTTTTTATTCATCTTGGTCATGATTTTTTAGTAAATTGTTTAAAGGAAATTTTTTAAATTATATAAATATTAGTAATTTTTATGATATCAGAAACAAGTTCAATAAACAGGACTATTATTAATATGTAATCAAACATAATGATTTCTCTGTCTGTCCGTCTGTCTGTCTGTCTGTCCCCGCAGCTTCGTGTAACGTCCGTAATTTCGTTCAAATTCACGGCTAAAAAAACGGCTGGAGATGGGGCTTTAAACCCGGGCCACCAAATCAAAACCGATCGGTTAACGCGTGTGGCTACGGCCGCCTTCCGTAGCCAAAAAGATGCTATAAATGTATACTAGGGCTTAGCAAAGACGCGAACCAGTTCCGTCATTTTTGACGGGTTATAGCTAGTTTTAAATAAAACTTCGACAATGTAGAGAGAATATAAAGATCCGTTAAAATTTTCAATACACTAACAAATCCTGAAACGTCTATAAATCTATCATGCTAAGGATTATGTAAAAAAAAACATGTATTTTCTGTTTGTCACTATTGAATTATGGTTTCGGACAGTATCATCGTTTGAAAATGTTACAAAATATTTTAAAATTGCGTGTTCAGGTATCACCTGTGATATTTTTTAAAAATATACCCAAATAAACGAAGCATCATCGAATTGATATTCTAAAATCTTCTCAAACTAAGCTATATGCGTATATATAACAAAACTGATAAACTATTACAAAAAAAAACTGATAAACTATTGATTAATAAAAATAGACAAAATTTTATTAATCAATTAGAAAAAAATCAATCCGTTTTTTATAAAAAGCGTATTGCTTTAAAAATGGAATGAATTAAAAAGAGACTCCATATAAGGTCGAAAAATTTTCGTTAACTTACCAGACTGTCGCTGCCGTGGCGAAATTGGGTAACGCGCCATCCCTGGAGAGAATGGAGGTCCGTTGGTTCGAATCTCGATAGCAGATAAAATATTTTTTTGTTAATTTGATTTTTCAGTATGTCTTTTCTAATTGATTAATAAAAATTTGTGTAATAATTCACCGAACTTCGTTCTGAAATTGCAACTACACAATTATAATGTGTTTTCTTTCATATATTACAAATAGCACGGAGATTTCCAGGATAAGGCTGGAAGCTTGTTGGATACTAGTCGAGTATTAACCACTTGAACTAATATACACATTACATTGTTATTTTGAAAAATTCCTTAAGATTTAAAAGTATATTTGTATAAAAAATAATTTGCTTAACAAATAGTGCGAAAAGATTCTTTATTATAGATTCGAAAAACTCCTTTGACATGTATAATTTATTTTGTTCTGACGTTTTAAATAAACTAAACATGTTGTGACTCGGACAAAAATGCATCTTCTCCGTAAAACGAAATTTTAAAAAAAAATCTACTATTTTCAATAAAATCTGACGTAAAAGCGTTCATTTTGTATGTAAAGCCTTCACTTCAAACAGCTCTCCTGCAAAATTGCTTTTTTTTATGGATGTATTTTTTAAGTGAGAAACGCCAATTTGTCTGGTTTATTAAACTCCCGTGCAATCACAATTGTGGCAGCGTTAATACCCGTCTGCTTAGGATCGAACATTCTATCTCCAGCGTGGACACATTTGGAAGTTATGAGATCTCGCAGCATCTCGTCTTGCACAATGCAATAATGCATCCCGTTGCATTCGATATCTTACTTTACCGCTGCATCGAAACACTATCGGCGAGATCACCGATTGTCCCCGGGGTTTTATTTTATTATTTTCAAGAGGGCGTTTCAAAAAAGGAGCGGAAATTATTCTCGATCTGAGAATATTGCAGGGTACCGTTACAAGGCGGATACTGCACATGCGCATTTGGACGCGGTCATGATGGTGACGTTTTAACAGGGGCCTCAACTTTGCTGACTTTTGTAACAATTATTATTACATGCTACTCTGGTCCGACTCCGCTACCGTCAGCACCAGTGACGGGTCAACACCGCAACAGGTGTTCGTAGCTTTAACTTGTCCTGGACTTCTTTTGTCGAAAAACCACCTGAATGTGTGGTAAAAATAACATTGGAAAACTATCTGGTGGAAATAAGTATGTCTTTATAACATTTCCCATTATTCCACATCTATACCCTTTCAACAAAATAAATAATTATTTAGTTATAATTTATAGAAATAAACTTTGTTTAAATCACTTTTTATTTTAAAAAATTCAACATGTTTCAAAGTCAATTTACATTATTTACATGTTATCCTAACGAAGAAGCCATTGGCTTTGAAACATGTTTAATTTTTTTCAGTAAAAAAAGATGTAAACAAAGTTTATTTCTATAAATTATAATTATAATGTCACCACATATATAATTTTCGTGTGTTTGAAGAAGAAATTATCTAGTTAATTAAGATAAATTACAGATGTTTCAGAGGAAGAGACGAAGCTATTTTTCCAAGAACACAATACTGTATTTTGTCTCAGGATATATTATAGATGTCTCAGAGAGACGAAGCTATTTATACGGCAAATCAGGAATGGAAGTCTTTGGATATTTATTGGGCTTACGACCTATCATATGGTTGGCTTAAGTGATCACTTTATACAACGTAACGATCACCAATCCACCCGTGATTGACTACCACATTTAACAACTTTTGAAGTTGTATAGCTAGGTATATATTATTTATATCACTCGATACGCGTATGACTTTACTAACGCCGCCTGTGATTGAAATTTGTCATCCCCATGAACCAGTATATAGATGTCACAACTTAGCCAGCCGAATAGTGTCTTCCATACCTACTTTATCATATGTGGGGTATAAAAGCAAAGGCAGCAATGTCCAATAAAATTTTAAAAAGTTTTGAATGCAGTCACCGAGGATTACTAATTTAAAATGTACTAAATTCTAGATTTTATATATCTATCCCTTTCAAAATTATGTTTCCTAAAAATTTATAAGTAATTTTTCATATTCTATCTCGAATTCAGTACACTATACATTAGGGATCTTCGATGACTGTATTAATTTTTTTTTCGCGTTTATAAATAGCTTCTTGACCGTCAGATATCTATAATATAATTTATCTTGATTAATTAAAAAATTTAAGAATATTTGTGTCAAAGATTAACGTTTTTTTTTTTCACTATCATATAACAAATAGTATTTTTTTATTTCGCTGTTGAATCATGAACATAGTTCATACACAAAATTTTAACATTTTCTTAATTTTTTTGTTTTTTGAGTTTTAGGATAATTTTATTGCTTTTCGTTATTTCTGCGTTACATTATAACATGGCATTTTAGTATATAAGAATCTAAATAAAATAATCTAATAGAAGAGGTAAATAAAAGAGAAAAGAAAAATAAAACAAAAGTGTCAGATTAAGTACTCTGATATTTTGCACGAAAAATATGCGTAAAACTGTTAAGTATGTGGAAATTTGTAAGAGATAGATGATAAGATTGAGGATAAGTAGAAGGATGAGATTTCAGAAGCCAAAAGGGTGAAAAGACTTCCTAACGCTGGATATGGATGGAAACAAGGAATGAAAAATTGGTAATAATCTAATAAATGTTTCATTTTTCCATAATTTTGATTGGCATTCTTAATCAGATTTACAACTGTAGTTTAAAGCTATGTTTATCACTATTCTATTTCACTACACTATTAAAAAATGCTTAGTGATCATAAATATCACAGTAAATTTTTGGTTGTGATAACATACCTACCATTTGATAGAATATACTGATAGTATACAATCTGGAAAAGGAAGGGAAGGAGTTTGTTTATCTCAGCAAAACCATACAATATGTGAGACATAATAAAAAAAATATAGAGTCGGGTAGAGATTGCAGTGCATTCCGGAATGGTGAAAACAAATATTAAAATCAAATATCCCACAATGCTTCGAAACTAAGCTCTTCTAAACTACAACTAATAGACTCTGTCGACGGTAACATACGGTAGACAATGTGGTCCAAATAGACGATCGCTTAGGGAAGAAATTATTGGAGTGTAGAACCCGAACGAGGACAAAAAGTATAAGTCGTCCACTGCTCGATGATCTCATTATATAAGGGAAGTGGTCGGGACCAGCTAGAAAGAGTGACAGATAAGACGAATATTAAGAGAAACTTATATTTAGCAGTAAATTTGCACGGGCAGATGTTGACGATAATACGCCTAGTGAGTAGCTTGGTGGTCTAGTGGTTAAGACACTCGCCTAGTGATCTAATTAGCGGTTGAATGGGTTCGAACCTCGTTCCAGGAGACAACCGAGTTATTCATTTCTACACAGCAAAATAATTTAGCTTAGTTTGAAAATAGTAAGAATATTGATGTGACACATAACAAATACGAATAATCATTTTTTAATAAAAAAATATGTTATTTAATGATGATGATTAAAAAATGCAAGACTCTTAAAAACTTTCTTAAAAGAACTGTTAATAATTGGTGAGATAGTTAATTAATCATTAATATTGATTAGACATTGAAATTTCAATACATTTTCAAGTTAATTTAAATAATAATATGGTACGATATGTAAGGTTATGCCATTAGGTAGATTATATCGATGACATAATGTAATGAATTTATTAAGTTAATAAAAACAAAGAACACAATTTGACCAAATTATACAATCATAAACATATATATTAGCTCACCGCAATGTATCCATATATACTTTGCGCGTGTTGGCCGATAATGATTAATGTCATCGCCGAACTTTATATTGTTTTTGTCCAAACGTTTTATTATAATATAAATTTGAATTTTTTTCACTTGGCTCCTCCTTATTCAAATAGTTTATTCACCTTAATAACTCGCCGGCCGTATGACAACCGGCAATAATGATTTATTGAAAACAGATAAACGGGAAATATATACACGCTTTGTTAATTCAAGTAAAGCCTCGTCTGGACGTACAAAAGTGTAGAGAACAGTTCGTTGGCATGTAACAAAAAGAGTTCACCTAACGTAACGGTCTGATGTAAAGGAGAGGCATTAATTATGCACTTTTTTAGACATTTTCAGAATTAAACGCTTAAATAAATAAAAGAATTTCTTTTACGTATACTTTTTTAATACCTTTCAGGCATCTAAATAAATATTTAAAAAATATTTCGTTGAGTGCTGTATTTATAACGTATGCTCTTTTAGAATTTCTCTCCCTAAAAAAGGCTCTCTCTTTGTGAGAGAAATATGATCCCTGAAGTTTAATCCCTGAAATTGTAACAAAAATACGAATATTATCGGTTAAATTTTGATTTTGATACGATTAATGGTTGAGCATAAATATAGGTTAATTAAATATTTTATAAAAGGCGAAAAATTATCTCTCACTGACTCAATTACCTCTATAGATCTATCTACCAGATATATTTATATCTTTAAAAAACACACATTTATGCAAAATTAATCAAAATCTATTAATATTTATAATCTTATTTATTTATGACATCTTACTACCTATCATCTTCTTGCTACCTACTAGCATAAATAAAACTTCTTCTTCTAATTCTTCTTCTACCCCTTATCCAATTGGGTCGGGGTCCCTGCAACGCATGTGAGGTTCCAACTATTCTTATCTTGGGCTTCGCTTTTTAAGTCAGCCCAATTTAATTGCAACATAGCTTCGCAGCAGTCCTCCAACTGTTTCCGCCAGCTTCTCCAAGGACGGCCTCTTGGTCTTCTGCTCTCTGGTCTTGCCTGGAATAAATATAACTACCATATATTTTGTTTAGTTTCAGTTTTCACTACTTTTCTGTCTTGTGTGCTTGGCCTCATTATCATTTGATTGTTTGCTTGCTTTACCATTAATGACATCAATAGCCCAAAAAATTCTACACAAAAATTTCTGCATTGATTCTGCGACTATTATAATAGTCACTACTGACGTAACAGTCGTATTAGAAATACGGTTTTTAAATCTCATGAACAGCTCGTACAACCAGTCAAACAGATCCATTTTACAAAAAAGAAACGTCAAACAGCATCTTTCTTATAAAATTCAACGGCGCATACTTAAATACTTTATATAAATTATAAAACGTAAAGAGATAGTTTACGTCTTATTGTTGATAACCAAAATGACAATCTTTTTATTTTCAGAATATGGCCGATAATCACACGGCTTGTTGCTTTCATGCTTAGAAAAAAATTAAGAATGTTAGATAAAACAATATTTTTTTGTATCTGAATTGTATTTTTGTATTTTGATTAAACAACATCAATAAATTGTCGTCTGTCAAGAAATTCGTTAATATTTGGTCAAAATTCAATAATTTCAGTGTTCAAACATCGTCGAATTATATCTGGTCAATATTTTAATGTCCTCCCCAACATGGTACAGCGGGCAACACCGACTATTGCGTGTGTAATGAAGATTAAGCAACTGTCAATATAATTCACACTAGCAACATTAGATGACGCTCATAAAAAACCTCCGCCATCATTGAATAAATAAAATACACTAAGTGATTGGTTTATGAAAACGCTAAAAAATGTGAGAATTGAATATTAGCATTATTTCATGTCCAAAAATAAATTTACAATATCGCGAGGGTGCAATCCATTTATCAAAGTGGTAGACTCTTAATTTAACTTTAGCATCTTCATAATTACACTTTATTGATTCTTATTAGAGCTTTTATTATTTTGTTAGATTAGATATGAATTACTCATCTTCTTTATCTTATACTGACTAGACCTTTATTATGTGTAATTAAGTGTAATCGTATCCTTTGAATATATTTTTGTCAGGGACTTGCCTTGTCTATCTTTTCTTCAATTAAATTTCTGAGGTAGGCATTGTGCCTAAGAATATGTACTGTCGATTTTTTCAATATTTTCTTCGAGGGATCTTTTTTCTTGCACTCTCTTCAGAATGTATTCGTTTTTAATTCTTTTAGTCTATCTAATCACTTTCATCCCTTCACTATACTTCATCTCTACTGGTTGCTGATCTAAATGTAACGTAGGTTTTATGGTCTAATCTGTCATTTTCGTTTTCTCATCTCGCACACAGTATTATAAAAATGATATTAATCGTGTTTTAAAACAATCGCTTTTTAGCACCGACCGTAGGAGGACTGAGAATCCGTTAGATTTCATCTACGTGTGTTTGTATTTTATTTTATCTCTGCAATAGGTTGTATTTCTATCGAAATTTTCCGAATAATCAAAATAAAATAAGTAATTGTAATACCATACCAAAACTGAATTCATGTTCTCTCATTTTTCTGCCACCCTCTTATTGTAATATTCTCATTCTTATCCTCTTATACTATCCTCAAAATAATGAGAAGCCACACATTACCACGAGATAGTTACGTTTTATTATAAAAGATGAACATCACACGGGTTTCCACCCAAAATAATTAATTAAGTGATTTTTCGTATATTGTATGCAATATGTTATTATTTAATACAAGGCATAATCTTAGAAGAAAATAATATTTCAAATAAATACCAACATTTTAAAATTTTACCTTGGCTTACCGCGGTGGGCATAAAATATAATGTAACATTACCTTTTGTTTAAATTAATCGCCTAAATCATATTATTTCTGCAGGTAATTTCATTTAGAATATTTATTTATTATTTATTTTAATCCCTCCCTCCATCTTTTATTTGTTGATTTTTTATTAATCATATATTAATTGTGATTTTCTTCGCAATAATTCAAACCACTAAAAGAATTAATCGAGATATATTATCGACGTCTCACAAAGACAAAGCTATGGGAAAATAGGTATGAGAGTCTTTGGGTATTCATAGGGCTTACGACCTATCGAATGGCTGGCATGTAACAATGTAACAATCACCAATTCCACCAATGACTAACAATCACATCTTATTTATACAACTCGTTCCACGTGTGACTTTTTGTATTTTTCTCAAAACATGACATCTGTTACATGGTTCATATTTAATACGTAACTACGATATTATACTCAAATACTCAAAATAAAGTCAATTTTTTTGCAGAAAGTTGCATTTTTAATTTTATGGATCAATAAGTGTGCGGCCTCCAAATAAAAGTACTCGTACAGTAGTATCAAAACTGATCGATTAAATTAATCATTAATTCAAGTAATCAATGCGGTCATAAAAAGTACGATAGTTTATACATAGTTATTGTATACATATATAATAATGACATTCTTTCATATTATTCAACAAATAAAGTGGAATTCGCTTGAAAATCAATATTTTCAATTTTTCACCCCTTTTATAAGCAGTATATATATTGTTATATGTATATTGTAATATTATATATTATACAGTAATATTAATATTATATAATATAATATATAATATTAATCAATATAAATATTAATCTAATAACAAAAGTAAACTTTGTAAACACCACTAATTTGATGAAATCCCAACATGTTTCGGGGCATTAAATATAGTATACGTTGTGTCCTATGAAGGGACCATTGGCCCCGAAAAATGTTGATATTTCAACAAATTAGAAGTGAATACAAAGTGTATTCTTGTTAATAATGCGTATAATATAATAACAAGTAAGCATAATTATTATTGTCTCGCATAAAATAAACATGTTGTACCACCATAACGAGACAAGGATAAATAAATATAAAGAGGTGGTAGCAATTTGTAATTAATTCCAATCACAAAATTAGCGATATAAAAGTACACACGAAATAATATATAAATATCTCTAAAGAAACAGAGAGCTTTTTTAAATGAAGAAAAAGTGAATTGGTTTTTGTAAAAGTAAAATTTTGTACTGTTGATATTTTAAACGATCCGTGTGGAATCTTTAGTAATCAAACGAAGAACCGTTACATCTCGTGATACCATGACTTAAAACAAAGATTCCTCCGACATTGTCTGAGAACTGGGACCATACATGGCGTGATAAAAATGAATACACAGATAGAAGGATCATTAGAGGATGCTGTAATGCCGGCATTACTTTAATGAAATGATCATCACACTATCTGTGCACATTACTCAAGAGCCGACAAAATGTTTATACCTTAAATTTTATACCTAAAGTCATCAGGAACAGTGCCGGACTAAGATAACGGTAAATATATAAAAAAAAATGTAAATAAATGCGCGAACTTGGGTGCAACGTAAACTGCAGCTTCGTTTGCTACTAAATGTTTATTTTTCTTCAAACGTTTCAGACCGCTAATATAAGCACTTCGTCGTCAGTAATAAAAATTCAAAAAGCCGTTTTTCTTAGCATCAAAAATCAATTGAAACTGTTACAATTCTTTAATTTTTGGAAAAAAAGTGATATTTGAAAAACGTATTGAGCCAAAAACGGTAACGTAGCATTTTGTGACAATAAAATAGAAGAGCTACTGCTATTATTTTTCTAATCTAAATATAATAATTTCGTTATCTGTTCATAACTTGCTGGAATAACACCTTCAGATCATTATAGCGTGTCACGCAAGGATCATTAAAAATTATTATTTCCCGTGACTTTCTTACGAGTGTGCGGATAGTTACAAAATAACTTCGTGGCATTAATTTTTAAGATCATATGGAGAAATTGTTGTGAAGTGGTGTTCACCTAAAATAATATTGATACGAATTATGAAGACTTCTTTTGAAGGACCTCAGTTAGCCACTTTAACTTTTATAGTTTGTATATGGTAAAAGTCTAAGGGCGGTTGTATCAATTTGGTTTTGAGTAATCATTCTTTTAAACCATTGATTTTTGCATTTTTCACCAATCACACAAACCTTTTTCGTAAAAATCTACGGTTTTTAAGAAAGATTACGATAATCCAAGTTGATTCCACCAGCCGTTAAAGTCGAACTATAAAAATTGGCTTAAATTGGCTTCTAAAATGGTTTTCAAAGCAAATCCAACACCAGGAGCTCTCCAGAATAATCCGTGAAATTCTGAAAAAAGTATGAATGGATTGGATAAACTTGTAGGCAGACTCAATGAAGACAAAAAATGGTTTTTACTTTGGCCCACCGAGACGACGGATTACCATCAACTGGGACATCCACACGATAGGAAGTAGATCTTGAAAATTAATTAATCAATGCTAATGTATGGAAGTGAAGCCTGGAATTGAAGTTGAATTGAAGAAGGAATGAAAGTTGACTGAATGCGGTAGAAATGCGGTCACTAAGACGCTTGTGTGGAAAATCTTTGGTCGATAGAGTAAGGAATGAACAAATTAGACGTGAATGCAATGCTGGCTGTAGTGTGGTAGATAGAGTAAAGTAAGAAGTGCTGAGATAGTTTGGTCATGTGGAACATATGAACGAGGAAAGGATAGTTAAGAAAATATATGAGGCGACTGTTGAAGGTAACAGGAATAGAGGGCGTCCGCGAAAGACCTGGCAAAATCAGATACAACAAGTGTTTGAGGATGGCCCCGTTAAAAGCCGCAACAACCGTAGAACTTGTATGAGAAGATGTATGAATGTGGCCGAAGCAAAAGTGGTGTGCCAGGATAGAAAGGTGTGGCGTTCAATCCTCTCTGCCTACCCCTGCGGGGAAACGGCGTGATGGTTAGTTAGTTAGTTACGGCTTGATTTACTTTCTTCCTCTTCTTCTTCACATTTTATAAGTACCTATTGTTAAACTCTTTTTTGAATTGAAAAATTTATCGGAGAAGGTCAGTATGTATCAGTTTCATCATTTAACTCTGAACACAAAATACAACTAGCGTTAATAGAATTTAAAAAAAATCATACCACGCTTAGTGCTTAACACTGTGCTGTTTTCACGCAATATTTAATAAATATAAGTGTACACGCGCCGAGCCAATATTCAACCCTTGTTCCAAGATCATTTTTTTTACCATTAATGAATTAAATATTAAAGGGAAAATAATTTTTAAAATATATATATTAAATGACTGCGAAAATACTTTCAGATTTGAACAGCAGCAATAAATCACAGTCGTGTTAAGAAATGTGTGTAGGTATTTCAACAACAAATCGTAAATTCAAAGAGAAAATAAGAGATTCAATTAAGGGAGAGAGGGGGAGCAAAAGTTTGAATGAAAAGGTTAAGTGATATTAAATGTTGTTTCGTTGGTTTTCGAATTTCTTTTCTAAAAGAATGTATTTTTGTGTGGAAAATGTTTTATTTCAAGAATCTACGTCATAGCGTAATATCTACGTATTAAGTTTAACCTGATCGACAGTATGTGTGTGTAGTATATGTGTACGCAAAATATAGAGATATCATTTCTTAACATTTTTATTTTTATCTCACATTAATAATAAACTACCTTTCGACCGATGTAACTGTTGACGTTACTGTGAAGCTTTGAAATGAGATCATCAGTTCAAAAAGTTTTAACAGAATGTTAGTAAACTTAGTAAAAACCACTACCAGATTTACGGTCTACCGGTTTCGAGACGTACCCGTCTCTTCGTCAGGACCAACACTACCCTACAATATTCATAACACTATACACCCTAACTATAATATTGTTAAACTATCACCACTTTTGATCACATGCGTTTTAATCTTGTCAGCGACAAGCATGCACTGATAATAGCCTACTGAACAATTCAGGAATCTAACGAGAGAGAGTGAGAGGAGACGCGGTCTAAAGTGGGTGTACCACATCTTTTGTGAACGTTAAATTAAACAAAGGGCTATAAGTTTACTAACATTCTGTTTTTATGTCTGACCACAAAGTTAATGCTTTAAATATTAATAATATCAAAAAGTTTTATTTCTTCCGGTAGTTCATTGAATGGGTTTGTACTTGTCATACTAATCATTTGTTTATTATATTCATTTGGTGAAAATCAAAATATTATAGATTAATATTTGTTGGTTTATCCTTCCACTACCTTTCACTGTTCTTGCTATGTCCTTCGCTCTTCTTCATGTAAAAATGTATGTATCTATCTATCATCACTCAAAACTCTTATTGTGCAGTAGGTACTTACACAATCTCTCCTTCCAAAAAATTATGCCAATCCGGTCGCAGTAAAAAATGTCATCTTCCCTGGTTTCTTGACATAAGTAGACTGTTTTTCTACCTACTAAAACGTCCGTACATAATCAAGTATTCCGTAACACTGAAAAAATATACATATACGCTGAATGTGGTATTCTTCAACCACACGCTGACCAAGACAAGGGTCGTAGGTTCTTGTGGTGAATTGTTAACCGCAAACACAGTCTCGCTACACCGGAGACCCGACAGATCACTGAGGGGTGTTATTTTCCCGCCGCTGTTAGACAGTTCCCTATTCACTCTGTAGGACAGTTCTCATCTAGCAACCCTCCGTGCGAAGCCTTTACAGGATAGATATTTTGATATACGCCATCCTTTGAGAGGCCAATCATTACGTTAGAAACCTTCGTAGTGTGTTAAAGTGTTTCACAATCATTCTGTATATATTTAGTAAATGTGGATCGCTCTGCTATAATCTCAATTCAAAGATTAACCAAATTCGTATAATTATACATCAATCTCTTGAATACCTCACATTACGTGGTTTATGTTTCAACAGACTTGCAATGTAATAACTGAATATTTTTGACCGGTTTGTGCGAATTTTCACAACAGTAGGTATATAGTTTTTAACGAATTCGTACTAATTGGTTATCCTGATTCAGAATAATAATAAATCTGGAATTTCCTAATCATCTCATCACAGAAAGATAATAAAGAGATTAAGTTCATAATAATGTCAATACATTTCAAAAAAAATGAGGCACTTTTTTAATATTATTGTTCGAAGTAGCATATATTCATAAAGATTCCATAGAGAAATTGTTACACTAATGATAAGTAGGTGGACTGAGGTGGACAGAGTTTAATTTTTTTTCCAACAATGTTATTACTAAAATTGGCATTGCATTATCATAGATCTAGGGACCTTAGATTATTTATGATAATAATGTAATATTTTGAGATATTTATAAAATGTACAATTTTTAGATAAAAATGTTAATTATTGTTTATCGAGAAGTCAAGTTTGTTGTAGCCCGAATGGGTAAGGTTAGAAGTATATTTATATTCAATGATGCTTCAATAATTCAATGTTTTTAAAAGGGCTGTTACTGAACCTTAGTGCTCTAAATGTTTCGTGTTATTTTTTTCTCCGTGTATTTTTTGACACAGAAATCTAAACATTTTTTGTTATAATTATTTGCTCTTTCTTTGTTATTGTTTATTGTTTATTTATTGTTTATTTTACATTTGTTAATATAAATTACAAATAACTCTACTCTAGGTAAAACCTGTTCTGTGGCAGTTATTCTCACTTAAAAGTTTTTTAATAGTAATAAATAACAATAAAAAGAAATAGAAACGTAAATATGAAAGCAGAATAAAAATGTAAGTAGATACAAAAATAAATACTATATTAGAGTACACGTGAAATTATACAAAGCAGATTTTGCCACTTCAGAGGTCAAGGGCGGATCACTTCTTCAGCATACCTTCTACCTGATATTTTTATAAAATTAGTAATACGGTGCTTAAAAGGTTTGTGTATTGTAATTTATTTTGTTTCATTCGGTAAATTTACAAACGGGGCAATGAAATGGATTTGTCTTTGTCCAAAAGACGTTTTCATTTTAGGTACCTTAATTAATTGCATTTGCCACTGTTTTAACCCTATTTGTTGTGTACGCTTAAAATTTGTCTTATCCTTGAAATTTTACAAGTGTGGTTTTAAGGTATTTCTCCTTTGGTCAAGAACGTCAAATATTCCAAACAAATCATCTGAAGGAAATAAATTATTTTTATTAATTTAAGTTATTAGCCTTTTTTATTATTATTTTTTCTCCATGTTATCCATCATTTGCTGGTTTTAATATAAAATTAAATTATCTATGATTGTGCTTTTTACTCCCTTTATATTAACTCGTGGCGCCTGCTTGTCTTCTTGTCTGACGAAAAAACTTTGGATCCATCTTAAACCCCTTTCCCGTGATCCAATCGAGCTGAAACTTTGCAAGCAGACTCGTGGCGACGATCAAGAAGATCTATCAAATTTTCGTTAAGAAAAATTAATAAATTTTTGGATTTTTAAAATTTTGAATGGTTTTTTCATACAACTTATTAAGTTTTATGAACATATTTTTGGAAATTTTTTACTACTCCCTTTCGTAGCGTCGCCCGACCGAAGCCCAATGCGTAGGTTAAGCGAAAAAAAAAGTTTCAACTAGTAAATTAGAAAGGGAGTATAATAAAAACTTGTTTTTTATGGGTTACTTTTTTTTACCATTTATTTAAAAAAGCATTGGAGCCGGCCCTGACGAAAGCTCACCGGGACGTCAGGCGCCCAAGTACCCCGCGGTGGTCTCGATGATTAATACCCTGGCATTCAGGATCCGCCGCGGAATGAGGAGACACAGCCGAGAAATATGTCCCTTTCCATAAATATCAATTTAAGGTCGCACCAGAACCATTTTTGATATATTCTTTAGAGAGTAACTTTGAATGGGAAGACTTGAATTAAAAACGTCCGACAAATGACAAGGGTTTTTGTAACACGAATTAAAATGTAAAAGTATCCCTTCCGAATTGTATATTGTCCGCCACACATAAATAATGTGGAAAGTGTAATTTTTTATGTAATAATTCAAATCCGCATTTTCAGATAACATTTTTTTTTCAATTCAAGTTCAAAATAGTTTTTTTCTGTATCTTTCTCAGACTTTACAAATGACTCTATACATTAGAATTACATCATACAGCCAATGCTTAATACTACCGATGCGTACCCGGCTTTACCAGGATTCTGATTTAGGACTCCTAATCCCCTATTTTACGTAATTAATGGGAAAAGAACCGTTGTATTGTGCGGGTCCTAAAGTATTATTTTTATTATTAAGGCATGAGGGGGTGAAAAAGGCGGAAAAATGTATTAGAGACCCCAGGGTCCTAAAGTGCAATAAATTTACTACTCATTTTTTAAGAGGCTGAGTGTGCAGGGTGTAGGAGAAAACTGCCCGTTTTCACGCACTATCCTAAAAAGTAACTAAACTTAGTTTGGAATAGATGGAATTTAATAGCCTATAAATTTATATCGTCGGGGGAATGAGGTGACCATTAATTAACACGGAGCACAGTGCCATGATGGAGGAAAAAATAACTGTGGTTTAGACGGGGCAGAGAATGTAGGTTTTTAAAGGGATTAGTGAGGTAGACTTTAATTTTATATAGATGGATTAAAATGCGACAAAATCTGAAACATTAGATGCTTCGTCGAACCCTGGACAGTGTCTCTGGGGTTGACAAAATATTAAAAGATCGATAAACGGTAAACCCTGTATCCACAGTGCCAAGTTACATAAAAAATTGTTATAAAGTCAACGAATACATAAATAAATATTAATAAAGTAGGTAGTTATAAATAACGAAAAGCATATTAAATGGTATATTTTGTTTAAGCTCGATCATTCTATTAGCATCGGCCCAAGGAATCTTTAAAAACTGACAATATTTTTATTGTGTTTATTTTTAAATATTTTATATGAATGTATTATATAATATGGAGACAGATTAACACTTAAGACTATAATATATAGTTCTACGAAAATATGTTAAAGTTTAATGTGTACATATAAATAATACAATTGACAATTGATCCATTATTTTAATTAATCGGTGTCATTGGCAGATTCTAGACGTTTCAATTTTTTGTATAAAAGAAAACTTTTATTTATAAATATCCCAAAATCACGTCTCGAAAGTGGATAACAAATGCTGAAGTTTTTTTGTACCAAAAGCGATTATTCATATTTTGTGATAAAAATAGGAAAATTATCCTATAAATTATTATTACTCCTACAAAAAAGTAAAATATACATGTCAAGCACAATATAATAGGAAAAATATATGACAATTATATAAAGAAAAGCGATATAAAGCAGTGACAATATAAACAAAAAAGTAATTTAGTTTTAAAAAGTTTAAACAATGCATCTCAATGACATGGATGTGTCGAAAATCAGTAGCGAATTTGTATTGAAATAAGTATCAAATGTATATTAAATGAATTAACACTTATTACATAGTGAATGCTGAAGAAATACAAACAAACAATAAAAGTATAAAGTAGAAAGCAGTACATATCAATAGCACAGCATAATATAATAAAAAAATTATATAACATACAGTCCACTTATCTAAGTCCTAATTGACGAAGTCTCGTTATCCTTCAATACATCTTTTAAATATAATAATATTGGTGG
>JADDOH010013460.1:0-18409 GCA_016648135.1 Agrypnia vestita | reverse complement strand
AATTTATTTTTGAATGACAATTAAATATACTTGTTTCTATATATCCAGAGAAAACGTATTTATTTTTCTTTGACTGCTCAGTAACAATAACACGAATAGTTTTTGTATGTAATGAATAATTTGATTCTTTGAATTTCTGCTCCTTTTCTGTCTTTTTTTAATAAATGATTAATGCATACCTTATTTTATTCATTTACGTAAATATGCGATATAACTTACTACAATATAAAAAATGTTACAATATAAGAATAAAAGAACGAAATAAAAATAAATTGATGTTTAGCTGTACTAGAATAACCTTTTCTCGAGAAAATTTCTAAGAATTTATTTTTCAATGAATTGTAGATGTAGAACGGTATGATTCGGTTTTAAAAAATGGTCATTTTGTAGAAAAATATCTATCTACCCATAATGTATTTGATTTAAAATTGACGTGGTGAAAAAATTGTGGGCCTTATTATCCTACAACTTATCTACAAATGCATTACTATAAGTATATATTTATGTATACTCGTAAGTGCACTCGAGCAGTTAATATTAGTGATGGTCAAAGCGTTATTTTAACAGGTTACGCATGGAGCGGTTATTTGAGGTATTTATTTCATTATATCGATGTTTAGTAATTAATTGAGATATAACTGTTATCTAGTATCAATAGTTTTCTGTAGAATTGCTAAATATAAATTATCTCATTTTTATATCAGACACAAATCTCAAATAACTGTTAGTGTATAACCGTATACGTTGTAAGTATGTATTGTTATACGTTGCATGGTTTGGTAATTTTTTAATTTTTTATTTTTATTTAAAAAGTAATGGAAACCTAAGAGGTTTATGGGTAACATTTTTACATGATTCAATATAAGAAAATATAATTATATGATTTAAACACAAAGTCATTTTTTTATAGTTGACCAAGTTTTAATATTTTTGTCACATCTGTTTTGAATTTGTCAGTGGTCAGTTGTTTGGTCTGTTGTGGCAGGTCATTGTATAGTTTTAGTCCGTTGCAAATTAGTCGGGATTGTCCTGTTTTTGTTTTGGCGTGTGTTATGTGATAGTTTTGAGCCACTCTAGTGTTGTGATGGTGTTTTACGTGTATTTTGTGTAATTTTATGTCTTCGTCTTGCATTTCGCCAATTGCTAGTCTGTGAATGATTTTAAGTGTTTCGATTTTTGTAATGCTTTCGATGTTTAATTGTTGTGTTATACGGTATACAGTTTCAGTTGGTGTCCGGTATTTCAGATCATAGACCATTTTTAATATTTTGTTTTGCTGTCGTTGGAGCCTGTTTAGGTTAGTTTTGTTTCCGGTTCCCCAGAAGGGTTTCAAATATCCTATTCTACGATTGACGTATGCCTGGTACATCAGAATTTTTACGGTCTTTGGTGTGATTTCGTGTATTTTGTGGAATAGGCTGGTCAGTTTTGTCAGTGAGTCAATTACTTTATCTATTTGAAAGGTCCATTTGAGATGTCTGTCTATGTTGAGTCCTAAGTATTTAGTATTTTCTAGTTCAGTAAGTGTTTCATTATGTATTTTTATGTCCATTTTATGCGTTTTCCGTTTGGCCTCAAAGTTAATGTAGTTACATTTTTGAGCGTTTAAGGTTAGTATATTTCTTTTTGTCCATTCAGTTAATATGTCTATGTCTTTGTTGATTTGTTTTGTGGTTTCTATGTCATTATTGTTTTCGTAAAATATTCCGAGGTCGTCCGCATAGAGTATTATTTTGCCACTAATATTTAGCTGCTCCAGGTCATTTATGTATATTATATAGAGCAATGGTCCTAGGATTGATCCTTGTGGGACACCATAGCTGACATTCATATATGTACTTGTGGTTTCGTGTAGTGTGGTGTATTGCTTTCTGTCTTTTAGGTAGCTGTCGAAAATGTTTAGGACGTTGCCAGTGATTCCAATTTTTGATAATTCGTTGACTAGGGTAGTCAGATGTACCGTGTCAAATGCTTTTTTAAAATCGAAAAAAAGAGTCCGGTCACACTTTTCCCTTCGTCAATTTTTGTCTGTAAGTAATTTAATAAGTTCATTATACATACATACACACATTATTCAGACATATAAAGAAATAATGTGTGTATGTCTCCATTATTTTTTATATTTTATTATTATTCACAATTTTTTGGTTGTTATTTCATGTAATTTATATATCGGGAATATGACACCAGAGACCTGGGTAATATGGCACCAGTATATATAATTACGATTAAACCCAATATTTTTAATCATAATGAAAATACAAAAAAAAATAAAGGAATGTTTAAAAAGTTAACATTAAAAAATTACTTCGATTAAAACAAAAATTATTAAACAAAACATTATTCCCAATCGTTGCAGAAATTTTTGAAACGTGTGCACGATTCGTGCAACCAGCACTTGCATTTAGTGCATTCTATCCAATCACATTTCTTTTCGTTTTGGCATAGAATTACCCATTGCATTGCAGTAATTGCTTTTATCTATTACCTGGGTGTCATTGTCACTAAAATCCAATACTTCGATAGACGAAGCCGAACACCGAACTTAGAAATCCTTCCGAGGCGTATTACCCCATAATGAAATCATAAACATCATACATTAAAACAAATAATTAGAGGTGTCACGGCGGCCAACCGATGAGCGTATTGACACCGCTTGGATACGAGTATATAATCGATCAATATATCATTAATCATAATACAATACGTCATTTTAATACGACACATAGTTGAAGATTGGTACATAAAAAATTTTGGGTTGAAATATTTTGGTACATATCTTTCTTTTTCCTATATAAATCTTTTTTTTTATAAAATTTGACACACAAACACCAAACGAATGAAGTACGATAAACGACTGACGAGTTAAGCTGTCAACTTTTGCCCTCTGTGTACAAGTTTTGAAAGTATAAGGTCCAATGTATTAGTGCGGCATATTACCCATGGGGTCATATTCACCCAATTTACTATAATTTTTGTGTTTTTAAATTGAAAAAAAAGTTTTTATTTTACTTTTACAGAAGATCAGAAGGCAAAAGTTAGCGTTACTCTCGTGTTCGTGTAAATACATATGTCTTGGTTGATTGTGTAGAATGGTAAGTGTGAAAAATATTGGTTGGTTCTTAGTATTGTAGAATCTAGAGTTAGGCAGTAATGACAAGTAAGAACAAGAAACGAATTCTCACAACTTTATTGAGTGAAGAAATAACGCTGCCTTTGAAACCGGAGTAAGGAGAGAAAGATAAAAAAAATAGGTGGCACTGGCACGTCAGCCGCTGGCTCTGCTCAGGTGCGTACGCTGCGCACGCTGATTCTAGTGTAGATGTTCTAGTTTCTAGTTTACTGCTAGACTTCTAGTAAAGCATGTTCTAGTTTATGCGTTCAGTTGCACTAATAACTATTGGGAACGGCTCACAACAAACCCTTATGTTTAATAATTTACTTATTTAATTTATAATAAATCTCAAGTGCTGTCAGAACGTAGACGTTTGCCTTTCTGCTTTTTACTGCGGCGGTAATTATTTGACCATAATTAATCTTTGAACACATGTATTTCTTAAAATAATTTAAATATTATATATGAGAGAACAACTAATTTCTATTTAGGTGATTTCCAATTCACCCAGTATCTAAATTAAGCTATCTACATTAAACCATTAAAATTTTTGACGAATTTTGTGTGCATTCCCAAACCCATGTTATCGGAAATTTTTTTATCAAAGAATTGAGCCCTATAAATTCTTAAGTTTGACCGAACATGGACGCGACCTTTCGAAAAATTCTGTACGAGAGGATCCATTCTCGAAATATAATATAAGATATTGAAAACGTACAAAGGTTTTGGGAGCTCGTTGAAAAACGTACGCGTTATACGCCTCAGAAACATTTATTATACCACTCCTACATAATATGATTTATTTTCTGGTTCGATATTAAAATATTCATGTACTCAGTTAAATTTTAAAAGCTAAGTATAAAGGTACCACTTGTTCATTAACATGAGAAGCTCTTTCTAATCGTGTTAAAAAATAAAATAAAAATCTCACTGGCGGAGAATCGAATCCCAGTCTAACTAAACAGCATACTAACCATTGCGCCGCCGATGGACACGACTCATAGTTATCATATTTATAAGTGTTTTTTAAATAAAATTCAATATTTTTAATGACTTTATATTAAGAATGTATAAATAGTAAAATATAAATCAGTGCATTAAATTTTAACATAAAACAACATTGTACACTTATCTGAAGTTTTGACATTGCATCTTGTGGAGGGATATTGAGATGATTTCAAAAGATTTTGGAGCCGCCTGGAATTGATCTTGATACCAATAAAGGTGAAAATAAAACATAAACTAAATGTGAGACTATACAAATATTGTCATGAGATCCTAAAATAGGGAAGAAATGCAAATATTCAAGTGATTGCTCAACTGCAAATAAGCATAGGAAAGATTGAATCGGGATGATAACCCGAAAAAGCCGCGATAACAAAACGATAAAAAATAAAAATAGGTAAGATTAGGATAGGTTAGGTTCTAAATTTCTTTTTGCCCAAAAAATAAAATAAATAAACTAAAAAAACTTTTTTTTCATTTCATTTAATTTTGAGATGAGATACGGAGACGCGATTTTATCGTTGCGGCATTGTCAGGATTGTTAAATATTTGGTTTACATATATTTAGTTAAGTTCCTACAGAGGCTCAAAACGCACCCAACATTGGTCCACAGACATTTGAATTAAAGTGTAAGGCCGGCGCCACACTACGCGGATCTTCCACTACGTCTCTTCGGTCGATAAACGGCGCTACACTTTTTACCATACTATATGCGCTTATCAAACACGCTAGGCGAATGATCGATCGATTGCTTTGCTTTGCCGATTTTACGCGACGAAAAAGACGCGGCGGAAGTTCCGCGCAGTGTGGCGCCGGCCTAAATGTGTTTACGTATGGTGCTTTGTGATGAAATTGTTTCGAATATTCACATGTGTAGTAACAAAAGTAGTTACGTTAAAACGCATCAAAATATTAAAATAGTTTCTAGGTACTGTGCCTAGGGGTACAGTGCGTAGAAGCGTACATTGGGAACATTGAAGCATGACACATACATAAATTTATCGTCCCTTAAGAGGTAAAACTAACTAAGTAACATTAGAGTAGTTTTGAGATAATGAACATTGAGATAATATTGAGATAATGAATTAAAAAATTAATATGTGATATTAATTATTGAGAATGTTCAAATTACGAGTTTTACCACTAAATGACTATAAACAGACACAGAATATTCACTTAATGATTTTCACCTGGAATAGAGATGGAAAAAATATGAATATTTGTATTCATAACTCATTTTAGGCAGTATTGCGTATAGTGAGTTTAACCTCCAAAGGGACGATATATTTTGAAAAAAAAAATTAATAGATACATATATATATATACATAGTAATATTTCTATTAAAATTATTATCGTACTATTTGGATTTTCGAACAACATAATTTTTGGATATTTTTTTGGTATGTATATCTGCGTAAAAATGATGCTTAAATGTACTCCCTACGTGCGCCTGAAGTGTGGTATGACGTGAATTATCTTTAAGTTACCCACCAGGGTGGGGGTCATTGGGTTGCAAATCTTGCGCAGCGCGTCTCAATATTCAAATCATTGCGGACGGGATTTGAATCCTATGTTCATTAAGTACCAAACATAAACCAAAGTCCTTTATATCTTGTATCTGAGTTTATTTAAATAGAACTGTTGGCACGAATCCCGCTGAAGAATACAGAAAACAATAATAAGTTTTCAATGAGGAATGAATTTTTCGCATGTATAACGTTTGCACGTATAAGGCAAATATTTTTGAGACAACCTTTTAATTAATGTGGTGGCCCCACAGGCGAATGATGGATGCCCGACTCATTTGCAATCTCCTTGGTTGTTAGGTGCGGATTATTCCCTAACATGGACCGCAAATGTCACCATCCGTCTTAGACGGCCGTCCTGATCGAGAATTATTCTACACGTTAATATCTCCGCAACGGAAATTGATAAACCACCTTCGACAGGTACAAACACTTGCAATGTCACTTTCACACTGCACATAGTTTTTACATACATCGATATCACGATGGATATCATATAAAATGCAGCGTCTTAAATGCATTTTTTCTGCTGCATGTCACAAATAATTACAACCAAATTTATTAGTAACATTTTAAAACTAACCACTTAAGTTCATGTGTTATCTAATCGGTTTCGGAAATGATCGTTTCCTTGATCAAGATGAACAATCAATTTAAATCTATTGAATAACCACAGGTATTTGCGATAAAAATAAAAATACCACAAATAAGTCATCGATGTTATCTCATCTAGCCGACATTTATATTATACGATATAATTTTATATTATAATAAGAGATTTACATAATAAGGTCGATATATTGACGGAAATGTACGAGGCCATTGTAGTGTATTTAGTTGACGCACGTTTCCCGGACAGATAGGAGATCCGTGGTTCGAGTCCTGGTAGCAGCCAAATATTTTTTCGTTGTTTTGATTTTTCTGTATTGTTGCTAATTGATTAATAAATTTGGTATTAATCAAAATCTCAGTAAACTGTAGTAATATTGTTGATGGATTTGGTATTAACGTGATTCTCATTAAATTGGGTAAAATACAAACTATGTTATCTCTACATGAATTTAATTAGAATTTTATATTTTATTCATCGACAGGTATAACAATTAATACTTTTACCTGTCGTTAAACGATGGACGGCCCATGAAATATTCAGATACTCTCTAAACTTGAGTAGTAAAAATATTATAATTAAACTCACCTAGAGGTGAAACAGTTATTTGGACAAACTCAAAATATTCTGAATGAAAATATGTACTGATTTAAAAATGAGTTAAAAAATGAAATGATATTTCAGGTGTATTCTAGTGTAATGCTAATAATTCGGAAAATCTCATTACACATATAAAGAATATTGCTAAAAAATTCCAATCCAAAAAATAGATATCTCATTAGTGACATCTGTCATTATTTAAGAGGAATGCAAAAGTTTTGGATGCCGGTCGCGCTAAGGATTATTACAACACATATACGGAACATGTTGTAAAATTTAAATATATACACAATTCCAAAAATTTGATAGACATGGTATTCTATCATGGATGGAAATGGTGAGCGTTCCATTGTGTAAAGTGATCTCTTAAGCCAGCCGTATGATAGGTCGTAAGCCCTATGGACACCCAAAGTCTTTCATACCTACTTTTCCATAAAAGCATAAATTCGCCTCTGTGAGACATCTAAAACATGTATTAAATTAAAATAGTTTACACAGCCAAAAAGGCTCAAATTCTTATTAAAATCCCAAATATACAGATGACGAGATTGTGAATGTCGAGCTACGTAATCGAGAAGTCGGAGTATGAACAGATGACGGATTTGTGTGTCGTGGTGCGATTATGTTGTCTGAAGTGACAAGATGGATGTGTTTTCGGCTTTGTGTCGACACCGAATAATGATGTTTAATATTAGACATCGCAAAAAAGGTGTCCGCCCTTAATTATGGTGGGACGCTTCCAAGGAAAATTGGTCCGCAAAGATAACTAATTCGGGTGGGGGTGTTGAGTTTCGGTGTGTAATAAGGTAGTTCGGTATGTCGTTAATTATTTAAAAGTTAGCAAGCAGAAATGAGCGTGAAAATTGTTTTTTTCGTCAATTTTAAAAGTAAGGCACGAGGTTTTTTTGTGAATTTGAGATACATCAAACATATATACTGACGAAGTAGATTTGCTTTTGAAATATTACTAAGCGTTCGTGTCAAGGTACCAAGTCTCATGGTTTGCGCACGAGCTGATCGATATTCAAAGTCATCATTCACCTCAGTACCTACCTCCAGTTTTCTTTCCCACTAATATTTCTGAAACACTTTCCCACTAATATCGATACTTGACATAATCACAAATCGTATACATTACGTTCAATTTTCTTGATATCGTAAAATACGATAAATAACTTGTAGGTATAGTACCTGCGTAGGCGCTTCAAATTTTACTAGCCGTAAACCCGTGAAAAATCACGAGACATAAAAATAATTAAAATAACGTCATATATATATTATAATACTACCTTGTATCATGAGCCGCGCGCTGATTGACTTGTCACACTCGAGCGCCCGGGCCTCATTGAGTGATTGAGTGTCACATTCTAATTATCAAAAGTTTTAATTCCAGCAATTTACGGACTTTATGACAGACAGACATACGGGCAGAAAGACAGACAATTAAATAATTTTGTTTGATTTTGCATTATTCATTTTTATTGTTTACCAGCTCGCAAGAAATTTTACTTGTCATTCTCTGGAAAAAAATTTGACTTGCGAGTTATTATTGATTAAATACTATGATTAGATTAAATAAATAAAATAAAATATATTTATGTTTAAGATAAAATATTTATAAAACATTTTTTTTTTCAGAATTTTACGATATACTTATTTTCAAATTTTTGGTTTAAAACACTTGTATTTAATTTAGCCGCATTATTTATATGTTGTCCTTTTTTTTAAATAGAGATATGAACATGGAATTCGTGTCACATCAATATTCTTACTATTTTCAAACTAAGCTAAATGCTTGTGCTATGAAAATAGGATTAACTTGCTGGTCTGGAGTGAGGTTCGAACCTGCGACCTTTAGATCATGAGGCGAGAGTCTTAACCACAAGACCAACAAGCTACCATTTAATTTTAAAATTCACATAAAATCATATAAAAGAAATATACAAAACCCTATTTTCGTGTAATTTTGGGCTCAAACTTGATTCGGTGTGCAAAATTAATGAGCTTGTTTATTTATTTATTTCAGCCATAAATTACTGTCTAAGTTAATAAGGTACATGTTTAAGTTGACTTCGCCCGAATTACCCAGCTTATAATAATGTAGGTGTTTAATAATATTACTAAGCACATCTTGACATGTTCTTAGGTACGCGTGAACGTAATGTCTAACATCCTTTCACATAAGCCGACCGCATGCCGAAGCAAGAGTAATTCGCAAGGACGTGCGCTACGCCGACGCCTCTGTACACGGTGGCGTCGGCGTCGGCAGGAAGCCATATAATCTCAGCCTCGTGTGGCGTCCGCCGAGAGACGTATCTCGATACCTTAAAGATTTTGTAACTTGAAGCCTGTTTTGTCTGGGATTATCATTTTCTTATAAAGTATAGAGCTTATTTAAATACAAAAAGTATTCAATTTTTTTTGTAACAATAATATCACGCGCTAGTTGATGAAGTGGTAAAGACGCTCTCCTAATTCGTTATCATTGATCGGAGATTTGAGTTTCATTCCAGAAGATCAACAAGTCAATTCTTTTTTCATATAAATATAAGTCATAATATCATGTAGTATTCTTTGGATGCATCTTTTACTTTTAAATGGATTTATTTTTATTAAAAAAAAGTAACGACAGGGATATAATGTTTGGACTTAAATATGGTTTAAACTGCGGGATCTAATTTATTAGATTAGCAAGCATTTTTAAGTATCATTAAATAAGTTTATATATCTTTGAAATATTTGTTCAAATTACCGGATGCTTTAGGTACAAAGCTATCAATATAATAAATATTTTATTTTTATAATAAATTTGTTGTTTTTTTTACATATAATCACGGCACGTGCTTTACTTAAACATTTAACAAGAAGAAGATTAATTTGGAAGTTCGACATACTAGGTTAGGTTAGGTTATAATATTAATAAAAATCATTACATTATCTAAAGTTGCTACATTATCTGCAAGAAAAAATACAAATGTAATCTTTTAAGTTAGCGTGGCGGGTTACTTTATGAGAAATAGGTTGTATTCAGTAAAAGAGTTTATGAAAATAATCATAATCAGATGATAAAAAATGGCAAAGATATCATTGAACATGGCGTAACAGGCGGCAAAACGACGGCAAGTAGGTTCTGAACGGCCGTAAACACAATCTCATAACTGTGTATGTGCCGGACAAACATGTCCACGGCAAAAACATCTATCAGTGAACGTGACTGAAAATACAATACTTTTGTTCTGTGTGAAAGGATCCATTACTTCAGGGGAGGAAAAACGGTTTGAAAAGGGTGAAAGCTTTTTGGAAACTAAGTGGGTTGCGGTGGACAGAGGGTGAAGGGAACTGGGAATAGTTTCCGCTTTTGTCCCGAGCGGTCCGCGAAAATAAGAAAGATAATATTTATAATGTGTGCGTTCAAAAATGACAGCGGAAGTATGCAAAACGCAGATAGTACAAGGTGAAAAAAAGAATTTTACTAGGTACCTGAGTGAGTATATTCAAATTTTAATTAAATAATACATAGAAGATGTATGAAAGGTTGTATAGGTATAATGAATTAAAGCGTGATTTATAATATAATTGCTTAAGTAAAAAATATAACGCACATTTTTATGCAGACTTTGCTTGACTCGACGATTCGTATTCTATAAAAATATATATCAACGACACACAATCTTTTAATTTTGAAATTTCATTAAAATGATAAACATATATTGAATGTTGAAAGTTTGTTGAAAGTAAAGTCGTATAAAAGAAAATAAAAATTTCCAAGGCTAACGACTGTGTGAGCTGGCTTAAGCAATCACTCTATACAATGCAACGTTCACCAACATCCACACATTTTTGAAAGTTCTATATATATGTTCCAAAACTGTAAACTGCCCATTTGTCCATCCGTAACTTCGTGTAACATCCGTAATTTCATTAGAATTCACGGCTAAAAAAAATTGAACGCCGGAGATGGGGCTTGAACCCTGGGCCAGCAAATCCGAACCGGCCGCAACTTAGCGATGTTGCTACCGCTTGCCTGCGTGACCAGTCCAAAATAGTGCATATAGGACTTAGCAAAAACGTGAACCATTTCATGTTGCGCCTTGCAGGAGAAATATAAAAAAAATATTAAAATATTTTGATAAAAGTCGTTATTACTATTTCATGCGTGTCGGCTATAAATAAGTAATAACTTATTCTTTAGGAACCGGCATGTAAGAGTACCGTCCCAAATAAATGGCAATTTACTGCTGTGCGACAGATTGTATATATGACAGACAGATATAAAGGATAGGTCATATCATGTTGAAGGTCGATATATTTTGTTTTAGGTCCACAAGACGTAAAATACTGAGGTAGAAAGGAATCAAGTCACGCGATGTAAAGTGAGAAAAACCGCTATTCAAATCGTCTGCGATAGTCTGTTTATTAAACCGAAAGCGTGCCCTGGAACAAACATGTGAAATAATAAGTGTGTGTGGCTTAAAACTTTTCCCCTACGTCTGCCAAAAGCAAATTACACACTAATCCAGAAAACATTCACACGTAGTTCTGAGTGGCTTTGAAAATTTTCGAACTAATTTATTAAAAAAAGTTAACCAATAAAACATAATTTTCATTATAAATCCTTTATATTGAAAATTCTCGGTTTCAATTAATCAAGATAATCAGGAAAACCTTTTTTTGAGTATTTGTATTATTTTATTACCAATTATCACTGGAATTTTGTTCGACATTATCCTATCACAGTGTTTCTAAATTATGTATTATTATTAAGGTAAACTTAATTTTATTATTATATTTGTTTTAAGATAGAAGCGATATAATTATTTTTTTGTTTTCTTCAGTAAATTTTATTTTTAAATAGAGAAGCGAACAATATTCTATTTTTAATCTAAGATAAATGCTTGTGCTATAAAAATGGGACTTACTCGATGGTCTTTAGGAATTTGGCTCGAACCACCAACCACTAAACCACTAGGTATTAGTCTAAACTACTAGACTAACAAACTTCTAAAATAATTTAAAATATATTTCAGATTAAAACTTCGGCAGTGCAAATAATATTAAATGGATGAGAAATTGGTGAGGGCTCATACTTCTATACTTAAATAAATAATTCCTAAGTTAAGTGCCCATGGTAAACATAACGCAATGAATAAGTAGTAGGTATATTATATGTACAGTGTTTGAAAAATTTGAAATATAATAAATTTAGTCTGCAATAAGTGTTGGTATTGGTTGTTTTCCTTGTCACAAATGTTTATACAGGGAACATGAGAAAACACGATTGAAACTGCTCAAGGACTATATTGAGTCTTGCTATCGCCATACCATAGCTGCACGCAAAGCTTAACAACGAAGACAGTCAGTAGGTGTTATTAGGTTAGCAGAAAGCAACATGATTCCCTTCAAACTATCCTATTTACGACAACACTTTTCCACTGGGGTATCAAGAAACGTTTACCAGATTAGCACTCATAAAATATAATTAATTAAAACAGTAAATTATTACCACGGGACACCGCAAGCCTTTACTATGTATAGAGCGATTATTAAAATTATTTATTATACATGGATCATGTAGCGAAGCTAAAATAACAGTGGGCAGGGCATATTGCAAGGCAGGATTCTACAAGATGGACTCCTAGAGTTCTGAAATGAAGACCTTGTGAAAATAAAAGAGGCGTCGTAAGACCTCAAAAGAGATGGGCCAATGATATAACCGCTGTGGGAGGGGGGGAGGAGAAGAAATGGCTAGTGACAAGGAAGGATGGAAGGGTATGGAAGAGGCCTATATTCAGCAGTGGAGAGATGAAAGCTGAGGAAGAAGATGATAATTATTTATAAATTGAAAAAAATTATTTGCAACGGTTCGGAGCAAGTTAAATTGACATTTTTATGTGACGGCTTAAACTGTTTACATTGTATATGGGCATTTATTTAAGAGCCCGAGGGCGACATCTTTTAGACGAAGGAGGAATAAAGGTATACCCGTTTATTTGCACTAACATATAAATATGTCAGTGCAAATAAACGGGTGGTAGAAAAACGTATTTATATTTGTTACTTTGGTAAAATATTAACATCTATAATAATAATAGTTAAAAAATTAACATCTAGAGGTGTCCGACCAAGTCTCAAGCCAGAGACTAAACGCTATGCTAGTATATACACAACGGAAAACTGCATTGTATGAACAATTCGACGATTCAATATCCCAGCGCTGGCCGGGCGAGCCTGGGTTGAGCGCAGCCGGCGGCTAACAGGATTTGCACCGAAACAACTACGAATGTTTGAAAGTTTCCCAACCGAGAGTGGAATTGCCAAAATGCATCAAGTTGCAGTTGCACGCTGAAATAACTGATGCAAGATTTGTGAAGTTGCAGTCGAAGTGGATCAAAAGTTTTCACTTTGCAAAACGCATTCGTCAATTCGCTTATACTTCAACTGCTCTTATAATGTCAGTTTCTAATATTTTGTTTATGGACGTGGAAGGAAATGATTTGTAATAAAAACACATTTCATTGTGAGTTTCAATTTGGAAACTTAATTCTACGACTCTTAAAACAAATGAAATATACGAGAACTTTTTTTTCATCTCTCTCTCTTTACAGATTTGACCTTTCCATCTCACTTCTGATCCCCTTCCATCTTTCATTTCTATTATTTAACCTGTCTATTTATTGTCATTAACCCACACAAATTTTTAATCTGTGGAAACTCGTAAGATGATCCTTTTCATATTTATTACAAATATTAAGCTATTTTTGTTGATTCCCGGAAAATAAAACTTCGGGATTCGTATACACAGGTTAACAAATATTATTTGAAAATTGATTTTTATGCACATTTTTCTAACTGAATTAATCGATTCTCACTGCTTAATAAGAAATGTTATGAACTGGACCAGATACAGGCATAAAATGGCATCTCAGAAAACATCCATCATTATTGGGTATTCTGTATGGATAATGCATAGGAATACAGTCCCTTATAGATTGTACACTCATAAGTATATGATATAAACGAAAACACTTTATAATTGATATAAATTAACTTTGTTTAAACCACTTATTTATTGAAAAAAATTCAAAAGCCGTTGGCTTCGAAACATGTTGAATTTTTTTCAATAAATAAGTGGTTTTTACAAAGTTAATTTATATCAATTATAATTATGTTACCACAAAATAAATTTTCTATATTTGAAGAAGAAGAAAACACTTTATATAAAACTATCATTTATTGATTTATCAACATGTATCTGGTTATCAACATGAATTTATCAACATGTTCCTTCATCAGGATAGAACGTATACTAAAAATTAAAATTAAAATTAAATAAAATAAATAAAAATACAGTGTATTTAGTGAGTGTTTTGTCGATAAAATTGACAATATTTTATGCTATTGAAGGCACCGAAACCGGTCACCTGACACTCACTGTGTGATAACAAATTTAAAAGGTAAGTATTCACAAATGGGATTCTGTTATTTAGATATAATAATTATTTATAATAATAAGCTTTTAACATTTTACCTGATTTATAAATTTTTTAATTTATTTAACTGTTAATTTTATTTCACCCCGAAACAAATTGATAATTCAATAAGTAGTGGTTTTGTACAAAGTTCTTTTTTTTATTAATATTTATTAAGTATTACCACAAAGTTATTTTATACGTTTACAAATAGAGAAGAATTAAATACATTTAGTAAAATAAATCGATTAAATCTAAGAAGTCTCATCGGGAATACGCAGTATATTTTATATTCCTATTGTACACATATAATTTTTGTACACACAAAATTTTGCATTGGTGTCGATTTTTTTTTGCGTAACTGGCTACAAAGTATATGGATTAGAATCAATAACATTACGTTAGCTGTATATTATTACTGAAAAATTGTTATGTTAGAATCCTCGACAAATGAAGCTTGCAAAAATGTTTTAATTTGAACGTGACAAGAGTGTCATTCCATTCTCTCTGCCTGTCCCTCGGTAAAATGGTGTAGAGGTAAGATTATGCAGGGGTGTAGTGCGCAATGTGGCGTTGGGAGCTATATTTTATATTCACACATTTCCGGTATAATTGAGTGTCCTGATTCCAAAAATGTCAAAAATAACCCGACATGTAAATATTTAACGAATAATATCATTTTAAAAATCGCAATTGTTTTCATAGTAAGTTTGACAAATCAGCCCTTTCCTTTGAATTTTTACACGTGTCTATGGATAAGTATTAGAATCATTGAATAATTGTCTATAGTTCGCGTAGAGATAAAATGGCTGATCTGTTAAACTTACTAAGGAAATCATTACGATTTTTAAATTGGAATTACTCGTTTAATATTTGCATGCCGGATTATTTTGACATTTTTGGAATCAGGACACTCAATTATACCGGAAAATTTATTAATATTTAATACAGCTCCCAACGTCACATTGTGCACTTATCCCGATTATGCAGTTATCTTCATTGTTATTGTCAACAAGATAAAAATATCGTTTTTTTTTGGAAATTGAAAGACATGAATGAGGAGAGGAAACTCAAAAAAATATATGTAGAAAGCAGCAGAAAACAAGAACATCCGTGTAAAATCCTGGTACGCTCGGGTTGGACATTAAACATTTACGGGGAGTCTCCTAAATAGCTTCAATAATCGACAAACGTTCAAGAGAAGAAGGAGATGCATAGACGGGTTTGCAAAGTCAGAAGAGTTTGCCATTCATTTTCGTATGTCTACCTGTCCTACCCTGGTGGGAAACGACATGATGAAAAGTGAGCTAAATTAGTTGGTATCTCTAACCCTTCGATATTTTCTTGTCTTGCAGAGTATTTTAACAGTTGAAATACATCACGTTCTGCCAGACAGCATTTCACGAGTGAACATAAGTTGTAATTATTTAAATATTAAATTTTTTATCTTCCACTACACCAAATTATTAACGAGTATCTTTCGATAGAGGTATTTCGAATCTTTTTCATTTCTCTTCATCTTTCGATAGCAAATTTGTGGTTTAAGCCAATCTTTGGCGAAGCGACATAGCACGCACGTTTTATATTGGCGATTAATAAGTCAAGTTAATTAGTTACACGCTTTAAGACTCGGTATTTTAAAAGTCTTTTAATTCCCTGATTATCCCTTCAAGGCATCCCTTAACTGGGTCATTTATTACAAGATAAGTAAACTAATCTTTTACACATCAATATTGGTTTCTTGCGCAGAACTGCTTAATCCAAAATCGGAAAATTTTATGAAGGAAAAAGTAATTAAACATTTTTAATATTAACTGGTCTTTTCAAATATTAAACATCATGAAAAGCATGTCTCTCACGCGATAAGCGAAATTAAATATTCATCGTAAATTTAAATTTTTTATCATATATTTATTATGTGTATGTTATTTATTTCAATTCGTATTTTCATGACACATTCACTAGACCGACAAACTAATACAGTCAGAAAATCGTTTTCATGTCAGAGTTTCCGATGCATAAAGTTGTGCAATATGAGGTGGCATTTACTGCACTTGACACCAAAATTTAGTACGGAAATGTTTGCTTTGGATGGAACATATTATTTATTTGAAATAATTTTCATAACGTACTACAGAATAAAAATAAAAATGTTATTATTTTTCCTTATTTTTGAATAACTTAAAAATGTATTAGGTTCATATGTATGATATTATTACGTATCTCGGCTACGGGAGGAATTAACGAAAACACTGGAAATTAATTAGCGATTTAATTTTTATTTTATTATTATTTTTTACGCTTCAACAGGGCAAGAGGTCAAATAACAGAAGCGAAATACATCACAAGACACCCAGGCTTGAGAAAATCACTTAGATTTATTGTGACGTTTTTTTTCCATCGTTGGATGTATAAAAAAACATTTGCAAGATTATTTATATAATAAAATAGTTGATCGGGTTACGCAGAGAGATTATTAATTATGTCGAATGATGGCAATAAATAAATCATTTTGTAACTAAGCCATTGAACTAAGGACTGAAAAATCGTCATAATTAGGCCATCAGGTCCAGGCCTATCCAAAGTTGAATGCATATTTTTTTCAGCTGAAACCTACAATCTACTTATATTTATTTAATATGGGCAGATGCTCATACCATTGTTGGGTGAATTGTGATTAGGATTTCTTGGAAGCCCTTTTGGATATTCCTAGAGTTATTGCCTACCACAACGTGGTCAGCTCACCAGTTTCCTTATTATCACAACTGCCCCATTTTGAGTATTCATAGAGATCTGAACTGATATGATCATCAGATGTTGACTCGCCCAAGTAATGCACTGTGATTTTGATTTCTTAATGCTTAAATGACCTTTTGTTAATACTTCGTAAGTTTATCTTTATCTTATATTAAGATTTAAAATCCACATAATCGATTTTTAAAAAACCTGTAGTGCGAGAATAGCGACGTTTCCACTCATAATCCTCTTTGCTAATACCAATGAAGGGTTAATCTGTTCGGATATGTTGATTTCGAAATATTTGAATGATGGGATATTTTGATGTACAAATGTACCCGTATGAATATATCCTTGTGACCCTGACTGTATTGAAATCCTCATCTTCGGTTATCCTAAAGATCATCTTTCGTTCATTGGACTTAAGGGGTGGAAATTATTAGCAAGAACCACCTTTTGCGGTACATTAAGCCTTCAAAATTGAGATACGTATATGTAGTGTACATTATTAGTATTATTATTGTTGTTTAATATTTTTATGTTATTTAGTTGATATTGCTGAATACTGCATTTAAAACAAATAGAGGTATAATTATCAGCTGCGAAATCTATGTATACCATTTCATGAGAAATACTGCAGACTAGGGAATGCAATCCCGAGTAAGGATTACCCTTTCGGGATCCCTCGAGATTAGAATTTCCCATCTCACGGGATCCCTACGGATCGGGATCCCGAATACTTTTGTGTTTTTTTGTTTGTTTATAGAACTGAATAGCAATTAACGAAAACGCCTTGCATTTTATATCAGGAATTTTAATAAAATGTTCATAATTAATCATTGCATTAAACATTTTGTAGGCGTTTTTCCAAGCATCAATCAGTCATTGTAGTAGAGTAAAACCTATTAACTAACTAGTAGTAGTTTTTATTACTATGTTAGGTTGACGAAATTGAAATGATGAAAAAACAAAAAAAAAAGCTATTTTCATTATCTGAATGTGATATGAACATAAGTTTTAAGTACTTACTAAAAGCTTTATAGACATATACAATTAAACATACAAAATATAAAAAATGCTGATCAATCCCGATAATCTCGTCCGATTTTTCGGTTCGGGATTGATCTCGTAAAATACCTCGAGATCTCGCGGGATCCCGATCTCGCGGGATCGGGATTGCATTCCCTACTGTGGACATCTCTAGCAAAGTCTCTTCAAATATATGAAAGATTTTAAGATTTGGAATAAAAATATACAATATTTAAAAATTTGATAATGTGTGTTTGTTCTTAGAATGGATTGGTGAACGTTTCACTGTGTTGTGATCACTTAAGCCACCTCATATA